>CAJQZJ010032716.1:4339396-4352544 GCA_907164525.1 Lophiomys imhausi
GAAGGAAGGAAGGAAGGAAGGAAGGAAGGAAGGAAGGAAGGAAGGAAAGAAGGAAGGGAAAATAACTTAAAATTATCTCAAGTGCTCATATGGAATTGGTGGGCTTTCTTACTCCTTTAAGATAGGGTATGTGATGTTCAAGGGTATCACCTCTGTCAGAAGACCCTCCCAGCCCTCAAAACCATCAAGACAGTGAACAAAGTAGTTACTTGTCAGCACGTGTGAATGCTTGTATCTGACCATCAGTAATTCCCACCAGGGAAACCTCACTAGTTATTTATAACTGGTTACTAATCTGGAGGATCGAAAAAGGAAAGGAGGAATGGAGGGAAAAGAGGCAAAAAGTAAAGGAGGAGAAAGGTAAATAGAGGAAAGGGAAGAAGGGAGAGAAAAAAACAGGAACTGAAAGAAGGAGAGAAGGAAGCCATTTTTAAACTCTCAGCAAAATGCTAGCAAACTAAATCTAACAGATACCCAAAAAAGATCATGCACAACATTCAGCTGGATGCAGGGATGACTCAGCACACAAATCAGGAAGCATAAAACAGCCTATTAATAGGATGAATTATAAAAATCTCCAAAATTCAGCAAACAAATTGATGGGGCTTAAATGTTGGTTCAGTAGCAGAGCACTTGCCTAGCATGCGTAAGTCCCTGGGTGCAGTCCCCAGCCAACAGTGTACTAAATGGAGAAAAACAGGAAGCATTTTCTCTAAAATCAGAAGAGGGAAAGGACACCCAATTTCACCACTAGTATTCAGCATATAGAAGTCTTAGGCAGAATCAGCAGGCATGAGCAATGAAGAGGATATTCAAATAGGCAAAGAGCCAAATCAAGTTATCCTTGCTTCCAGACTATGTACTTTACATTAAAAATAAATAAATATACTCTACAAAAAAAATCTATTGGAACTGATATATAAATCTAGTAGCATAGCAGGATAAAAAATCAATGGAAAACTTGATAACAGTTTATATGCCAGTAACAAACTACCAACACATTAATTAAGAAAGTGATTGTATTCGTAAGAGATATAAAGGTGAGTGTGGTGGCATGTTCCTGTAATCCCCGCACTCAAGAGGCTCAAGCTAGAAGATCACAAGTTCAAAATCAACCTGGATTCCATACTGAGACCAACGAAAGGGGGAGAAAAGATAGGGGACAACATGAAAGTAAAGTATCTAGGAGTAAACTTAGTCAAGAAAGTGAAATATTCTCTACCACAAAAATTATAAAACACTGGTGAAACGGAAGAGAATGTAAAACCTTATAGAGCCATCCCACGCTCATGGACAGGAAGATTTCATATTGTCAGCATTTCATACTACCCAAACCAGATTGCCAACTCAACAGTCCCAAATGGCATTTCTCACAGAGAAAAAAAAAAACTCTAAAATTCATATAGAACTGCAAAAGATCCCAAATAGCCAGGGCAGTCTTGAGCAAGGAATCTTGAGCAAGCAGAATTTGTCCAGTAACATCCCCATACTTGATGTTCAAATACACCACAGACTAGGCTGGGAAGATGGCTCAGTGATAAAACTGTCACACAAATATGAAGACTGGAGACTGACTCCTCAGGCTATACTTCAATCCTGGGGGGGGTGGAGCAATGCAGCCCACCTGAAACTCTAGCCATGGAAGGCAGAGCCAAGGGATCCCCAGAGCAAGCTGGCTAGCTAGATGTGTCGTATCAATGAGCTCTGTGCTTGATGGAGACCCTGCCTCAATGAACAAAGTAGAAGAGTGATGAAGGATGAATCTCCATGTCAGACCTCCACATGCTTGTGCATTCCCATGCACATGTGTGCTCACACACAAACATGCATGCCCACATAGGTATACCACACACATATACACACAAAGATGGAAAACACATTCACAAAGCTACGACAATCAAGATACATGACACTACCATTAAAAACTGACAGAGAAATGGCACATACAGAACACACAGGAGTCCATACATACATCTGCAGCTGGTTTCTTTTTGACAAAGATGGCAAAATCGCACATTGCCAAAAGGACAGCATCTTCAATGAATGATTCTGAGAAATCTAAACCCATGTGAGTGAATGAAACTAGACTCATCTCTCTATGTATAAATATCCATTTTTAAATGTATCAAAGACTGGCATATAAAACCTGAAACTGCTAGAAGAAAGCACAGGGGAACTACTTCAAGACAGTGGCACAGACAATAGTCTTTAACAAGTTCCCCCAAAGTATAAATCAGTAGAACAAGAATAAACCAGTGAAATTATTTCAAACTAAGAAGCTTCTATGAAACAAAGGAGACAATCAACAGAGTGACAACCAACTTGAAGAATCAGAAAATATTTACAAACTACCCATCCAACAAAGGCTGCCAGAAGCAATTTTTCAAAATAAGACTAATAAAAAATTATATATTTAAAATAGGAAATAGCCTACTTAAAAATTATAACACACACATACACACGTGCACACACATGCATACACACACACATACACATACTTCTTAACTGGCAGATGCTCATAATCTCAGCAACTCAAGGATCTGAGGTAGGAAGATTGGCTAAGTTCAAGGCCATCCAAGGATGAGAGAGAGAGAGATCCTGTCTCAAAATAAAAAGTCAAACAGCAAAAAGTAACAAATGTTTATAATGATGTAGAAAAAGATCAGACTTGCACACTATCAGTAAGAAAGCAGTTGATGCAGGAATAGTGGAAAACAGTGATTTCTTGCATGTCATGTGAGCTAGTGATCAAAGTTATTCCGGTGAGTGGCATCAGGGTCCAATAGAGACATTTGTACCTCATGTTCATTCACAAATTTTTCACAACAGGCGAAATATAAAAATAGCCTACATATTCACTAATAAATTGATAGATAAAGAAAGCGTGAGCTATACACATAGACTGTATAATTGTACAATTATACAATCATAAAGAAGGAAACTCTGGGGCAGGGGGATGCCTTGGTGGGTAAAGACACTTGATGTCAAGGTTAACGAACTGAGTTGCACCCCTGAAATTCAGAGTGGAAACAGAAAACCAACTCTCACCAGTTGTCCTCTGACTCCACATATGTCTGTGGTGTACACACACACACACACACACACGCACGCACGCACGCACGCACGCACGCACGCACGCATACACACACATACACATGCGTGCGCATGCACACACACATTATAAACATTTTTTAAAAAGCGATTCTGTCACTGTGATATTGATAATCAGAGGTCATCAAGTGAACTGAGATCAGACAAATACTAATATGTGGAATCTTAAAAAGAGTCAAACTCATTCCGGGTGGGGGGTGATGATGGTGAACATAGCTAGGGTTTCAGGAAGTGGGGAGACATTGGGCAAAGTGGACCAATGTTAAGTTACAGTGTGTACACGTCCTTGATGTTGAGCATGGGTAGTGTCATACGTGTTAAACTGATGATGGCAGAAATCACTACACCATAGGCATTGCCTCAAATCATCACAAGGCCCCCTGGGTATAAAAATATTTGTATGTTGAGGGGTTGGGGAGATGTCTCAGTGGGTAAGAGCACTTATGAAAGTATGAGGACCCGAGTTCAGATCCCAGCACCCCGAGTAAAAAGACAGGCATGGCTATATATACTCATGCAAACTCCAGCATCCTAGAGAGGTGGAGACAGGATGAGCACTGGGGTATGCTGGCCATAAGTCTAGCAGAAATGGCAAAATTCAAGTTTAACAAAAGGTCTTTCCTCAGGACAATAGGCTGAAGAGTAATCTCTAATGACACCTGGTATCCTTGGGTGTACATAACCACACAAACACACCCACACATGCACACCCACATATGCACATATGCATACATGCACCCACACCCACACATGCACTAATGCTCACACACACACACACGCACACACACGCACAAACCCATACACCCACACAAGCACATACATGCACACACACATGCACGCACACACATATGTACATCCACACATGCAAACCCATACCCACACATGCACATACACACAAGAGATGCACAGGCACACCTATACTCACACATGCACACGTGTGTGCACACACACATACACAGTTAAAAACATTTAACAATTAATTTTTAAGATATGTATATAAAGATTTTTTAAAAGCCCTTGGTCATTCTGACTTTTCCTAAACCATTTCAATGGCACAACTCTTGTATCTAAAATAAATAAATAAAAACTCAAAGTTCTAATCATGCTTTGTAGATTTAGACTATAATTCGCTCAAGTTTACTAAAAGGCCACTTTGGAGTATGCCCACCAACAACTTGGCAACTTTAATACATTGTCATTATTAATAATAAAAATCTATGTTTTGCAGAACACATTTTCAAACTGGCCTTTGAAGGGCTCCCAAGAGAACAGCTACAGACAGCGACTGATGTGCAGAAAACCCAACGCTCACCACATGAAATCATCACTGGTACAGACATGGGGGCCCGTTCCAGAAGTTCCTTGGGGACTAACGTTCTAGGAAGGAAGATGTCTCTCTTTTGCGTCTCCTCTGAGGCCTGTCTTTCTGATGTGGGAACCAGTAACAGACAAAGGAGTACTACTGGTCTGTTGTGTTGAATGAGGTGATGTGGGCTATCGCCCATGAAAAGTACACTATTGTCATTTAATAACTGAGGGAAAATAAGCTTCAGAGACATTGGTCTCTCAGCAAACAGATGTTTGTTGAAAGACCGTAGGGTGGAACAATGATGGTTGTGGAAAGTCACGCCCGGGGGAGAGGGATTTCTGACTTGTGAATTCCAAAAAGAAAAAGAACGTTTGCCCTCTTAAGAACAGAGAAGCAAGTTGGAACCACTAAGGCATACTTGGACACACAGAAACGTATCTGCACACACGAGCAACTCAGAGCAGTGTACTGGCCACTCTTGACTTCAGGACACAATAATGCATACCTTATCATGACCCAGTGTTGACACATATGTTTGTGCACACACAGATAAGTCGGAGTTTCATAAAATCATAACCTTACCATATACCCCATCTACTCTCTGATACAGTAATATAACTGTTCAATAAAATGAGAAGGAAAAAAACCTCAAATACGTTCACATAGTTGTCACAATAATTCAATCTTTGGAGTCACGGAGACTTAGCTTACAGTCTGGCTATCATTTACTGATGTATAGCTTGGCAAAGATGCTTTGAATATTACAAGCCTTGGTTTCCCCATCTGCAAAATGAGGGTAATAACTAGTGCATATTATAAAATAAACCCTCAACTCAAATGACAGCACATGCTGGCAAGGGTGTGGAGAAAGGGGAACCCTACTCCATTGCTGGTGGGAGTGCAGGCTTGTGCATCCACTATGGAGGTCAGTATGGCGATATCTTAGAAATCTTGGAATAACTTTGCCTCAGGACCCAGCCATACCACTTCTGGGTATAAACCCAAAGGACTCCTCATGGAGTCATAGGGAAGTCTCCTCATCTATGTTCATAGCAGCCTTATTTGTAATAGCTAGAAATTGGAAACAACCCAGATGTCCCTCAACTGAAGAATGGATTAAAAAATTGTGGTACATCTATACAATGGAATATTACTCAGCTATCAGAAACAATGAAATTATGCAATTTGAAACCAAATGGATGGAATTAGAGAAGCTCATCCTGGGTGAGCTAACCCAGACTCAGAAGGATGCACATGGCATCTATTCACTTATAGTAGGATTTTAGCTTTTTAGTACAGGATATCTGTACTACAACCAACACACCAAAAAGAACATGGACATAGACTTTTTTTTTCTTTTTCCTTTCTTTTTTGTTGTTGTTCTTTGTTTTTGTGGGTTTGTGTGTTTGTTGGTCTTTTTTTAGTATTCCCCCTCATAGCAAGGAGACACCTTTCACTGGCAGTACTGCCTCGTAGGCCCCCGGTGTATGAAGAGGCTCTTGGCCCTCATATGACTCCTGATCTGTCGTGAGAGACTGTTAGGCAGGGCCACTCCACCCCAGAGGATCAAGAGGGAAGGGTTAGGGGGTAGAGGATGGGAGGGTGGGGCTGGGAAGTGGGGAAAGAGGACAATATGATAGAGATGTAACCTGAAGCAACAAACAAATAAATTTATTAATTAAAAAAAAGCAGATAACAATTTTAAAACACTGTAAGTAAAATAAAGGTTACAGCCGTTCAACCTGGTTTTATAAACCTCCAAGAGTCGAAAAAACTTAGAGCTAAGGTAAAATACATGAAAAGTGTGGTGTTAGCCCATGCCTTTAACTTCAGCAGAGACGGGAGGAGCACTATAGAGTTAGTGGTCTTATAAATTCTAGAGTTACATGGAACAGGGTGGTGAGGGTACACACCCTTAATCCCATCATTCAAGAAGAGTACACCCTTAATCCCAACACACTAGAGACAGAAACAGGCAGATCTCAGAGCTCAAGTTCAGCCTGATACAAAACAAACTCTAAATAGAGAAAAACTTCTATCCAGGAGTGGTGGATCACATCTTTAATCCCTTCAGATGGGAACCACAGGTCTTTGATCCCAATAATTAGAATGCAGAGGCAGACACATAGGATTTGGAAGGACTTAAGTTTAAAAGCTACTTACAAAAGGCCTACTCAATACAAACAAATTGTCCTTTGAGATCTCAAAATATATACACTAAGGCTTGTTTAGCTCCAAAATAACAAAATAATTTCTTCTTTAATCCAGATTGAAAGATAATACTTTATATATTGTCAAAAAACCAAATTTGCTTCAGGAGAAATATTACCTGACCCCCCCCCCAAAAAAAAAAAGGGTAATTGTCCCAGAGTTAGGATTAGGGCAGGGCTCTGTTCTTATCTTTCCAGGAGATTTAAAGCATCCATTCAAGGAACCAAGGGACAACTGGACAACGGAAACCTCAACAGAAAACAGAATCAGACACCAAAGAAGATGAGTGGCCCAGATGATTCAGCCTTGCAGACTCCCTCAATAGCTGTTTCCATCAAAAGTCTACAACCACAACAACTCAAAATCGCTAAGATCGTTCAGCTCCACACACTGCCCCAGCCAGAACTTCAGTAAAGCCTGGAAGATCAGCTTCTGCCTACAAACTTCCTAGGACATCTAAACAGCTGAGCACAAAAAGACTGAACATAAAAGGATTGTACTAACATTTTTAACCATTTTTCCATTCTGGTTCGGGCCCCAAACAGGTTTACTACGACCCAAATCAGCAGGAAGTCATTTTAAGAGAGCGACATCCCATGCCCAGAGGGTGGGGAGGGTGTTTCTCCCCCCCCTTTTTGGTTATTTGAAGGATAACAGAAATCTTGGTTATATAGGGGAAGAGACTACAAGCTGTTAAATGGTCTTGTTAAATGGGTTTTGGAGGTTAGACCCAGGGACTTTCTTCTTTTCCTTTTCTGTATCCTTCTTTCTCTCCTTTCTAGGAGTGCACAGACTTGAGAAAAATGGGACATAGACATAGTATGGGAAGGACCAAGAAGAAGGGACAGATTATTGAATATGCCCTTATACCTTTGTATATTGATACAAAATTGTAACCGATCTTTTAAATTATTATTTAACACTTATTTATTTATTACTAAATTCACTTATAACAAACACCAACAATTTCTTAACTATTAATCCTATAAATTCCTACAACCCCTTTAACCTATCCACTAAACCTATTGATAATTATAACAACTACTTTCATAACCTTTTAGAATGATACAGTCTCTGGGGCAGGTCCTCAGTCGTCAGGAACACAGTCTTTGTTGTAGATTCTTTAATGCACTTAGCAGTCCTTTTTCTGGATCTCTCAGATGCAGGTTCGTCAGGATAAGTTGGTTATTGCAGTCTCACCTTAAATAAGGCTTCATGCTTTCTTCTCTGTGGGAGACCCCAGCCGTCTGCAGGCCAACTTACTTCTTTTGAATCAGGAACTCAGATGCTCTGCCTCAGTCCTTAAAGCCAGGCACAGTTTCCCCTAGGCCACTGATCGGACAGATCAAACCCCTCTAGGCAAAAGCTGAGCCACAGGGTCCAGTCCTTGGCCTTTTGGTGTCTTGCTCAGGCTTTCTTTGCTCACCGGCTTCTTTCTGCTTCAGGGAGAGAGCTGGCCATCAATGGCCAGCCCTTTTTTCAGCAGGACTCTTGGAGCTCTCTAGCATCAGGGGCCTCTTCTTCTTTCTAGGCTCCATGCACTGTCCTTAAATAGGAGGAACTCTGTTTCAGCTTAATTTGGGCTCTGCCCACTTAGCAGCTGAAAACAATGTCAGGCCAGATACTTTGTTTCTTCAAGTCTATTGAGTCTTTCCTGTTTTTCCTGACTTCAACCTTGTTTTTCAGTCTATTAAGTCTTTCCTGTTTTTGCTGACTTCATGCTGATAATGCTCTTCAGGCCCCGAATTAAGAGACAGTATCAGAAACTCCTATATATTTTCTAAATCTAATTTATCTAACCTCTACACAAAATTAGTATTATATTTGGCTAAAGTGGTATTGACCATTGTATATTGTGCAAAATTAAGATTGTATTGGACTACATCGGTATTGATCTTTGTATATTGATACAAAATTAAGATTATAGTTGGCCACAATGGTATTGACCCTTTTATATTGACGTAATATTAAGATTGTATTGGGCTATATAGGCATTGATCTTTGTATATTGATACAAAATTAAGAGTATATTTGGCCACATTGGAATAGATCTTTGTATATTGATACAAAATTAAAGGTAACGCTTCTTGAAGGTATTGTACCTAGAGATACTTAAAAATGAAATGTGAAGCTCTGGCCTCTTGGCACAAACCGTCTTAAACCGTTTAGGATAGTTAAGAAATACAAACTCCTAGTCATGCAAGTGTATCACTTTGTTAGCTACTATAACAGTCTATCACAGACATACTCTAAGCTACTCAGAAATCAAGTTGTTAAGAGACAAGCAACATTTGCTTATGTAAATACAAGAGATAGATAGGGCATCTTCAAAAACCCCAAGAGATCTGCAGAATATGGCATTCAAAGATGTTGTCTTAAATTAAGATTTTTTTTTATATCGAGACATATCAGCTCCTGACAGCACCCCCTATTCTACTCCAAGTAGAAGATGAGCATCTAAGAATCTCCAGTGTGAGATGGTTGAATTAGTGGCAAGCCTATCTCTTGGCATGAAAAAACCCCTTGCACCAACTGCAGACAGACTGCTGTCCAAAAAGGACAAAACTTGGTAGCAGGGAAGTCGACAGCCTAGCTCTGCCAAGACAGGGTAGGAAAGTCCTTCATAATCCCTGCTCTACAATCAATGTCTGTCAGAGAAACAGGACCAAAAGGCTGAAGATTGATGCTGTAACACATGGAGAGAAAACAGGAACTGTCCAGGCAGCCACTGATATGTCATTTCTTAGTTTTGGATGATGCAGCCCCTGCACTTCCTACATAATCAGATATATTTATCCCTCTCAGGTCTCTGAGGTTGTTGAAGAATAGATAGCTAGAGTCTCATAGTTAAATTTTGAGTTGTTTAGGAATGAAGAGGGTGTTCTGGATCTAAGAAGATGTTTTTAATAGTGATGCAAGTTAGTATGAAAGCTGAGTCAGTTATAGAACTTTAAACTCATGGAGATGGTTAGATGGTAGAATGTTAAAGTCAGGGGCCAAATATGTATGAACTGGACATTGGGAATGTATGCTGGGCCATTTAACTCTCATAAATGTGGCGTATTTATTTCTGTTGTTTTGTACAGTATTTACTGTTATAAGAGAAGGAACCATTTGTTGGACTGAAAGGGGAAGCTGTTGGGGGTAAGAGGGTGGAAGGATGGGACAGGAAGGGGGAGTAGGGAAGGGATTGTGGCTGAGATGTAACTTGAAGAAATAAAAAAATAAAGTATAAAAAAAAATAAACCCTCAAATGGTAGAGAGTATTGCCCCCATCAAGAGGGTAATGCTTGCATGGGGATGTGGCTCATCTGATAGAGTGCTTGCTCAGCATTCATGAATCCCTGGGTTTAGTTCCTGCAGTGCACAAGCTGAGCACAGTGGCACATTGTGTAATCTTTGAACTCAGGAGATAGAGGCAGGAGGATCAGTAACTCTCTGCTTTCATCCTCTGCTGTTAGGCAAGTTCGAGGCCAGCTTGAACCACGTGAAACCCTGTCTGAGAAAAGATGATGGCTGCTGTGTGTAGTTTTATATGCCAATGATCCTAGCACTGAGCAGACAGAGGATGGTGTGTTCCAGGGCCATGTGAATGACATAATGTCTCAAAATAAACGATGTCAATGAGGTACTCATCCTGAAAATGTTCTGTAGATGGTACCACAACAAGGGCAGATAAGTATCTTTTCCACAAGTAGCAGTCCATTTATGAATACCATAATCAACCAAATAAAACTGTTCTATTAAAATAAGTCATATTTCCAATTCTTTTCAAGATTTTATTTTTATGTATGTATGTATGTATGTATATATATATATATAGAGAGAGAGAGAGAGAGTGTGTGTGTGTGTGTGTTTTGCCTGCCTGCATATTAGTATATCGTGTGTGTGCCTGGTAACCAGAGAGATCAGAATAGAGTATCGGATCCCCTACAACTACAGTTATAAATGATTATATGCCATTATGTGAGTGCTGGGAACTGAACCCAGGTCCTCTGCAAGAAGAGCAAGTAGCTCCATGCTTTATACTCTTAAAGGTCATAGTTTATAAAATAATGCTAAGGTCTGGGAGAATAATGGCTCAGTGGTGTATCAATTGCCTAACCTGTACAAAGCCCTTGATTCAAAACTAGTTTAATTAAATAATACTAATAACATATATGTAAGTTCATAACTCTTCATAACAGACAAGAAATGGAAGCATGAATAGATGACTCCATAAACACACATACACACTGGATTATTATACATTTGTAAAAAGAAATGAATGACTGACACATGTAATACCATAGATGAAGCTCCAAGGCATTACCACAGCAGAAGCAAGACACAGAAAGCACGAACTATGTGAGTTATTCACATGAAATCTCCAAAGTAGACAAACCAACCATGACAGAATGAAGAGTGCTGGTTATCTGGGGCTGGAGATGGGAGATAAATGTTTAATGGGTAGGGCACATTACCTTGGAATCTTGACCATGTTTTGAAACCAGAGGGCAAAGGACTTGGACAACGTTGTCAACACATTTAATGCAGCTGTTCACTTTCACATGTTTCAATGGATGTCCTAGGGCTTCTGTCTCAGAAAAGATTTTTAATAACGTCAGTAATGGTGTCATTACCAGTCTCCATCATATAAAGATAATCCTATGACATTATTGTTCCTGAAAGACTCATATGCTCAGAGAGCATAGGCCTCCCTTAATAACACTGTGACTAAAGAGATACAAAGCCTCCTCAAAAGCCAGAAAGAGAGCAGAAGGAAACATCACGCAAGAGGGACAAAAACACCACAAGAGCCAGAGGTTGGCAGGAGTGCTATGAAACACATGAACAGAGCCAACTTCTTTGCAAGCTCACAGAGGGTGTGGTTACCCACACAAGATCTGCCCATTGGTCAGCATGTCATCATGTATGGGGAAGGGGCTCAGGAGGCTCCATGCCTCACTTACAGTCTATGGGGGCAGGAGGAGTCAGCCTGGCATGGTGGCACATGCCTTTAATCCTAGCACTTAGGAAGCAGAAGCAGGAGGATCTCTGTGAGTTTGAGGTCAGCCTGTCTACATAGCAGGTTCTAGACCAGGCTGGGCTTCAAACTGAGACTTTGTCTGTCTGTATTTCTGTCTGTCTGTCTTTCTGTCTACCTGTCTCTCTGTGTCTCTCTATCTATGTGGAGGGGGCAGAGATGGGGAGAAATCAAAGTAGAAGGGGGATTGTTAGAAAGACTTGTGTTGAGGGTGGGAGAGTGGGACTGGAGGGGGAATAGGGAGGGGACTGCGACTGAGATGTAACTTGAAGAAATAAAAAATGAAGGAAAAAAACAACAACAAAAAAAGAAAGACTTGTGGGAGAGAACAAAGATGAGAAATGGGATAGGGGTGAAATGCCCACAACTAAGTACATATATGTATGAAATTGTCAAAGAATAAATAACAGGAAAAAATATCACAGTACTACACCACCACACATCCATTAGGAGCACTAAAATTTTAAAACAGGAATTCTAATATATTTCTGATGGACGTGTAAAATGGTAAGATCACACAAGAAAAATGTTGGTCATTTCTTATAAAACTAAACTCACATTGACCCTTTGATGCAGAAAAAAAAATAGATGGAAGAGGTGTTGGAAGAGAAGAGGGGTAGGAAGAGAAACAGAGAAAATACAAAGGAAAGGCAGCACACTAAACAGCAACAGAGAAGGAAAGCTCCAGCACTGGCCTCACAAACAGATGGGAGTTGGACATGTACACACACACACACACACACACACACACACACACACACATGTACACACATGAAAACACATGCACATACATACACACACCCATACATGCATGCATATGTACATACACACATGCAAGCATGCACATGCTCAAACACATACACATGCACACATACACACACATAAATGTATAAATGCATGTGTGCACACAAGTGCTCACGCTACTGTCAAGCCCTTGTGCAACCTAAAGGAATCAAGCCACAAAGGCTACATCATTATTTTGTATTTGTAAAAGGTAAAATTCCTAATTATATCCACAAGGAACAGTGCTCTCACAGAAACAAGAGTGTATCATCAAGCTGTAGGAGAATGAGGGAACGATGGGAGAGGGGTAAATAAAGGAGCAACGTGACACCCTACAGTTAAAAACAGATATTAAATGAAGTAAGTATGGTTTGGAAACTACACATTAGAATAGAAAAGGGATGTGGTGTTTAGTTAAACAACCACTTTAACAATAACAACAAAAGTTTATCTCATTGATAGAAGTTCAGCATTCATGCCCATGGAAAGGGCAATTAATAGTAACTCTATCGAGAATCAAATTTTAAAACAGCCATAAATTCACCAGAACACTGCCCCCAGACCATATAAAAGTTGGCACAGGGTTAAACAAAACATTCCAAGAAAAATTGCCCATGGAAGAGAAAAGAAGAAGAAGAAGAAGAAGAAGAAGAAGAAGAAGAAGAAGAAGAAGAAGAAGAAGAAGAAGAAGAAGAAGAAGAAGAAGAA
>CAJQZJ010032716.1:4366280-4383111 GCA_907164525.1 Lophiomys imhausi
GGGGGCATTAGATCCCTTGGAAGTAGAGTTACAAGCATTTGTGAGCCACGCAATACGGATCCTGGGAGCCAAACTCCAGGTCTCTTATGAAGCAGACTACCCTATTTAGCCTCTGAACCATCTCTCCAGCCCCAGACTCAATTTATTAAAGGAGAGAGATGCAAATTCAAATGGTGAAAGCGAATGTAATCCCAGACAGGGGAGATCACTCATTTTACAGTCTACCTAATGACAAACATTTAAACAATGCTGTGAACTCATAAGCAACATAATAGCTCAATGGCTGTAAACATGTAACTTAAGATCACTAACCTATCCTAGAAGCCTCTGCCTCTTGACTCCTAAAGGAAAGCTTTTATGCCAGTAACAACTTTATAAACAATCCACAATTCTATTCTGCATACAGATCTCTGATCCAAATGAGTCACCTGAGACATTTCTATACAAATTCTATTTATTTATAATGGTGATTCTCAATAAAATAAGCCAGCATTCCTCCCTAGCCCCAAGGGATTTTTCAGAATTGGGGTAGGAATGGGGAGAAAAACTTCAATTTTAAAACGTTTGCTTAAATACACCATACAATTTTATAGTTAGAAGACAGATGAAACACATACACACATACAAACACAACACACACCACTCCTTTGGTAATACAAATTACAAAAGGCTACACATTTATGAAATAATATCATGTCTACTGTGGAGGTGAAAACCTGTAATCCCAGTACTTGGGAAGTAGAGGCAAGGGCTTGTGTGGCCCAGCAAGGTTCAAGGACATCCTCTGCTACCTGAAGACCTGCCTGCACACAAGAAACTGTGTTGCTAAGTTAATTAAGTAAAATGAAATGGAGGCAGGCTTCTTGAAAGCTGAAAGATACCAGCCAGACAGCACCAAATTCCAGTTTCCAAGTATTACTTCCATGAATGCTGTATCTCTCCAAACAGACCCTGGGCATCCCGGCACAGTCATAGCAAAAATTCTCCTCACCATCCCAGCCCTGGCTAGCTAGCACTTGGCACCCAGACAAGTATTTTGCATTCAAAATGCCAAACAATTCTGTCCACAGATCCAGTTCAGGGAGCCTTTCCACGTGTGCCTGGATGTCTAGATCTTGCGTCTGTGCCCACCTAGCTGCTGGCATTCTGACAGCTGTGGTTCCCAGCTGGGCCTTCTGGTAAGTGCCGCAGCCCTTTTGCTGAAGGTCAATGTCCTTCAAGTTCACTCCAGGGAGCTTTCCTTACACTCTCTTTATTTCAGCCTGCCCATGTAAATAATATTTTTCTGTGACTTCAACATCTTCAAAACACTGCCCCTTTTGGACCCCTCTGATCCTCTCCAATAAGAGAAGTGTGTCAAAAACAATCACAAGTTTCCCCTTGCAAAAAGAAATAATCCTACAGGCTCAGAAAGCCCACAAAGCTGAGAGTCAAGAGAAAAGCAAGGCTGGTATGACTGAGCCAATAGAGTGCTTGCCTAGCATGCGCCAGGCCCTAAGTTCAATGCCCAGCACTACATGAAGTCAGATGCAGTGGCGAATATCTGCAATCCCAGCATTCAGGAGGTGGAAGAAGAAGTTCAAGATCATCCTAGGCTACAAGTGAATTTGAGGCCAGCCTGGGCTACACAAGACCCTTTCCTAATTAAATCAATCACCCAGGCAATAAATAAATGAATATGTATATTTAAAAGTTCTGGGGCCTGGAAAGATGTCTTGATGGCTAAGAGTGCTTATTGGTCTTGCAGAGAACCAGAATTTCAATTCCCAGAACCCATGTCGGATGGCTCACAACCATTTGATGCCCTCGTTGGACTTCTGTGAACTCACATGCACAGAAACACACCCATACACATAATTTAAAATAAATCATTAAATAAAAAGGTTCTAGAGTTCACCTCTTGCACAAAACCACCTATGGTTGGGCAGACTACATTAAATGTCTTTTTCACTCAGTTACCCTGCCTATAAAACAGATAACGTTACTATCTCACAAGGGTTTTGCAAGAACAAAGTACAAAGACCTATGGAAAATGTCATGGAAGTAACAAAAGCACAGAATGTCATCAGCATTGTCTTGTAGTAGTAAACCACTCATGTTGCCTTTCTTGTTATCACATAACCGATTAATAGCAAATGGAAGCCAGGGACTACATCCCAGGACATGAAGCTATGCTTTCTGTCTCTATTTGTTACCAAAGAGAGGGCTTGTCTGTTCTAAGAGAAAATAAGCTGCCCCAAGAACTATAGTTCAAAGTTCCCCACTAGGAACTTACAAGGAAACTTTCTCTTACAGCTTTCTAGAACTTCAGGACCCTGAGCACTTGTAGTTACTTCTGAATATGTTTTATCTTAGCTGCATTTGTCATCTAAATACTATTAGCCTTTAATATAAGTAAATCATATTAAGTAAGAATTATAAGAGGCCATTTTGTTAAACCAAGCTCATGTACTAGATTCCAATAGACGAAGCCTAAAAAACAAAATAAAATAAAATCAAACTGGAGTAATTCAGGCTTATACTTATAATCCCAGCACTTGGGAGGCTGAGACAGGAGAATTGCTATAAGTATGGTGACAGCTTGGACTGCACAGTGAGTTCTTGAACAACCTACGTTAGAGTGAGACCCTAATTCATAAAGAAGCTTGCTGTAAGTGTAACAACCTACATTTGTTCCCTGCACCCCCCTGCAATAGCAATAATAATAAAATACATGAAATTATTCATAGTGAGTCTTCACACTTCACACCATCCAGCCAAAGCTAGGCTTTTTATCTGAGAGATCATCAAAATTTCCTAGATGGACCAGTTTCAACTACTATGATAATGAAGTGCCTACCTTTTAATACTCCAACCATATAGGTAATGTGAAGTCACCTAATATGAAACCAATGGGGATGTTTCCTTTTGTTCCATCACTGTGTGAGCAATGGCACTTTGAGATATCCAACCCACCTTTCGGTTGTTTCCAATTCCTTTAGTCCTTTTCTGTCTATAAAACCAGTCTCTTTTTTTTGAGTCTTTCAAACCCTTATTCTAGGCCTCAGAGGTGCTCAGAAGGTACAAGTGCCTGATGACCTGAGCTCAGGGCCCAGATCCCAGGGTGGAAGGAGAGAACCAATTCCACAAGCTGTCTGTCCTCTGACCTTTGCATGCTGTGGCACATACATGTCCATACTCATGCAGATCATATATATATACAATCATAATAAATCAAGTGATTTTTCAAAAAAGATAATATAACCAATTAAGACCTTTAAAATAAAAAGATATCTTGTATTCTAACCATCAGTTCTCTGATAGCCAGTTCTATTGATAATCAAAGTTGGGTCTTACTACCCCAAGTTTTAAATAATTTCCTTACCAACCTTTCATCAAAATTTTCTCAAATTTAGCAACTTTTAAGAATTCAAGTTGTAGCCGGGCGGTGGTGGTGCACGCCTTTAATCCCAGCACTTGGGAGGCAGAGGCAGGTGGATCTTTGTGAGTTCGAGGCCAGCCTGGTCTACAAAGTGAGTCCAGGACAGCCAGAGCTACACAGAGAAACCCTGTCTCGAAAAAAAAAAAAAAAAAAAAGAATTCAAGTTGTGCCTGCCCCTAGAGGTATTACAGATGTGGCTGCTATGTCACATGTGACTCAGTAGGTGGCAGAGAGGAGAGAGGCTATGTCTACATTCAGTGTTCTGACCTATGAACATCTGAGTGAATAGTAGCCTAACATTCCTGGAAAAAAGCCAGATGGATACCAACACAACATTGGCCCCATGGGGTAGCCTGTGATTATTACCACCAGACCAGTACCAGACAAGCACCAGATGAGCTCCCAGGACAGGAAACAAACCAGAAACTAAAAGAACTCTGCCTGATCCTGAATGTGGGGGTTGTGGAGACACAGCCTTGAGGTGAATTCTGGTCCAAACAGGGTCACAAGAGCAGGAGAGCTGTCCCTGCCCCTCACATGCTGCAGCACTCAGGAGAGCAGGCCCTGCACCTTTCCATAGTAGAACTGGCCATGCAAGTAGGGGTTGCAGGTCCAGAACCAAGGCTTTGAGTTGACTCACCCCAACATCTACCACATGGATAAACTGCTGGAGTGAAAGAAGAGGCCAATTCTAAAACCCAAAACTACAGGATCTCCATGACACAGAACAGTTACAGCATATCTGAGAGGAGTTCCAGTGAGGTTCCAGTATTGACAAAGTAACAGAAACCAGAGGCCTTATACCAGACCAAGGAGTCATTTTAATGAACATTTGCAAGCAAAATGTGTGGACAAAGGGGAATATTGTGGGACATACTGAGACACACTGCAGCTTCCACAGTGAGATTTATTTTTTATGCTGGGACAGATTGCAAGGGTGGAAGGTAGATCTGAGGGGAGGTGGGAGATGAGAGGGAACAGGGTGCATGGTGTGAAATTCACATAATGAAATTTTTTCAATTAAAAAAAGAAACAGAAAAACTAAATAAATAAACTTTCTGCCACATAGAAAAAATAACAATCTTATATCTTGGATTTCCTTTTTTCTGTAACATTTGTTCTCCCTGAAGTTGCACCAAAAATTTTTTCACACTGACTTCCTCAATTTCATTTCTGCTTCCAACAACATGGAGAACCAACAATTTCTGAGCTCTACTAAACAGTAAGCCTTGCCTTAAGTGGTAAAAGAATTTATCACATCACATCAGAATAGAAAAAAATACTAGCTTATTAGATGATTTCAGTGCAAGAGAGCAGCAGGGATGGGCATGGCAGAATATCCCACCTAGAGATGCTGAACCACGTGACTTTACATGCATGTGCCCTCTCTTTGGTCTTTACCATACAAAGGACTGGACCATGTCAGTTCTTATTGGCTGATACTTAATTCTGGATAGGAACTGTATTTATATGACAGCAACTCTAAGGTATAACTCATTTAGATTGGTTGTTTCATGTGGTAAGATGGTAAGCAATCCGAAGACTATTTAACTCTGGTTATGGCATAAAATATAATTTAACCAGATTCTACAATGGCAACATGCTGAGTTGTCTGCACTAGGATAGTCCTCAGCTCTGGCTTGCACAGCCACACCACTTCCAGCCTGGCTCTCAGGCTTGTTGGATCCCCTGCACTAACCCTAATAGTTTACCACTCGTTAAAACAATTACAGCAACTGCAAGAGCCAGCTCATGATTGGTTCTGTCCTCCATATTGGAAAACTAGGGCTAAGAGGTCAACAGTTTGATCAGTGCTCCTTGAGCTGATAGGCAGCAGAGATTGAACCATGGAACTACTCAATCTAACCCCATGTTCATGTCCTTCACCACTTCTCTCTCTACCCCACAGAGAGTCACTCCCATCACCTCTATTTAAAGAAAAGTAGCTTGTGATTTATGAACCATGGCCAAAGCTTATACAATTAATTAAGGCAAGAGCTAGAAGGAAATTTTTCTAACATATTCCTTTTGAGAGAGAGAGAGAGAGAGAGAGAGAGAGAGAGAGAGTGTGTGTGTGTGTGTGTGGTGTGTGTGGTGTGTTGAATGTGTGTACATGAACACAGCCATGAGAAGAGGATGCCAGGTATCTTGTTCTACCACTCTCAACTTTGTTGCCTTGAGACAAGGTCTTTCACTGAATGTGGAGCTAGGCTGGTGGCCAACAATTACCGTCCTGTCTCTGCCCTTGACAAGCTACAGGCATGGACTTCACCACTCCTGGCTTTTTACATGGGGATTTGAATTTAGGGCTTTGTGCTTACCCAGGAAATAATCTTACCCTCTTGGTCATCTCCCCAGCTCCAACACTTAAATTCATCACAGTCACACACAGACCTATCACATTTAGAAGATGTACAGATGGCAGCAAAGCTTGGTCTAGTCACATCACCTGAACTAACAAAGAATGACAGATACGTGCTATCACCCCAGCAGCTCCTCAGTCCCTCCTGGAGATGATCCGTATTCAGAAATACCATCACGATTACTTTACAAACAGCTGACCCACTTTCAGGAACTCAGAAGAAAGTTGTTATAATTAGAAGTTCAAAGAAGAAGAAACAAAAAAGCCAAGCCAGCAAGCTCACAGATCTGCAAAGGCATCCCTCCCCCACCTCCTCCTATACCAAAACCAATTAAGGAAAACAAGTTTCAATTGCTCTCTCTCCGTTTTAAAGTGTGAACATCTCCTTCACCAAGGAAATATGTTTTTGCATCCATGAAACATACCCTACACACACTGAAAAAATAAAAGCAAGCCAGCTTTCCCATGGACTGTTTCATTTGTTCCTTCTCATGGGTTTTGTTTAGCAGCCCAAGGTATTTTACATATGTGGCATGAATATTTATTGAGCGTGCCATGTAGAAGGATAATCTACTCTTCTATTTCTACTTCTCTCGGAAGGAATGAGTAGTATTTATTCCCTCCCAGCAAGTCTTTGTGCCAAAGCCGTAAAGCAAAACACTTCCAGAAAGGGAAAGAAAGAGGGAGAACCCTCCTTGCTTACATACATCCGCACATTCCTGAATGAATCACCCTAGAAGTCAGGCCTTGGGTGGAGATAGGCTCTTTCTAGATAAACCATAAATACTCAGCTAGCTGCCCAGAGGACATCTGCACAGAATATTCTAGAGACAACTATTTGCAAATAGCTAGACTGTTGCAGAACAGAGAGGGCTGGCCTCTTGGCACTCTGGTCCTTGAGGGTAATTGGAAGCAAGAGGATGGTTGGAAGACTAGAGACAACTAACATGGGTTCTAGTGCTGAAGCCTGGGTCCTTCCAGAGACCTTCTCAAACATCCCACAAGTGGGCCTGGGTACAAGGGTCATCTTGCCATGAGTGTCAGGAATCATTGCTGTATTCCTGACTATAGAAGGTGTGGGATTTCAAGAGGCACAAATGGCTGGCATTGTTTGTGTTATAAACCTTGACAATTGAAAGCCTGAGTATTCAATAGTTTTTGGATGATGTACAACATGTACCTTTCGTGAAAAGCTTTCTACTACTACACAGAAAAAGGAAAAGTGTGTGCGTATGTGTTATTAGCTTTCTCCAACCACATGACAGATTACATACAAACATGACAGAAAGACCTTTAAAACTAATCATATAGAGTTGAAGCCCAGCAACACCATATCTTCTGCTGTACACCTAAAAGAAGAAAGGCTTAAACTCTGGAGTCCTGAGGAGACATTAACCTTGAAAACATTTACTACCCATATCCTTATTAGGCAAAAATATTGCATAGGACTTTAGGGTTTGTTGGAGAGGAAATATAATATTGCATCAATAAAGACACAGACAGAAGAACAAAACCAAAAAAAAGCCCACACAGTTTAACCTAAGCCTCTATTTCTTCAATGTTAACTTTTCCTTTCCTCTATCATAGAGGGCAGACTTTCCCTCTATTTCTAAAGGTTTAATAACTGAGTTTGTTAAATAAGCTGAAACTAGACAGAAGAAAACTAGAATAAAATGTATATAAATATGTATGTCACACGAAATATATATATATATATATATATACCAGGGCATGGTGGCACATGTTTTACTCCAGCATTCGGGAGGCAGAGGCAGGCAGATCTCTGTGAGTTCAAGGCTAGCCTAATCTACAAAGTGTGTTCAGGATAGCCAAAGCTACACAGAGAAACCCTGTCTCAAAAAAAAGTGTCTGTGTGTGTGTGTGTGTGTGTGTGTGTGAGACATCTGGAATCTTACATACTCTATTCACAGAGTACAGAAAAAGGAAATGCAAGCAATTTAGGGGCATGTTATAGTTTAGATCTTGAATGTTCCCCAATAGTCCATAAGCTAAGTGCTTGATCTCTGGCCTATGGTACCACTAAGAGAAGGTAGAGCCTTTCAGAGATGTGGCCAAGCAAAGGAGTTTATTTAGGTCAGGAATTGAAGCTCCTGGAAAGAATATTGGGACCCTGATACACCCATATATGTGTTCCAATCCCTTTGCCACTTTTCTGTCTGTCTGTCTGTCTATCTCTGTCTCTCTCTGCCTGTCTCTCTGTGTCTGTCTCTGTGTTTGTCTGTCCGCATCTGTCTCTCTTCTGTCTCCCTCCCTCTGTTCTGTCTCTATCTCTCTTTCTGTCTCTATCTTTTTCTCTGTCTCTCTGTCTCTGACTCTCTGTCTCTGTCTCTTTCGGTTTCTTGGTCTCTCTCCATGTCTGTCTCTCTCTGTCTCTGCCTCTGTCTGTCTCTCACTGTCTCTATCTCTCTGTCTTTTGTCTCTATGTTTCTGTGTCTTGTCTCTGTCTCTCTGTGTAACTCTGTCTGCCTGTGTATGTGTTTCTCTCTGTATATGTCTTTCTTTGTGTGTCTCTCTGCTCTGTCTCTATCTCTCTGTTTCTCTCTCTCTCTCTCTCTCTCTCTCTCTCTCTCTCTCTCTCTTCTTTCCCTCTCCTTTATGGTCAAAGCAAGATGAATAGATTTGTGTTGAGTCACCACTTGCCTTCTCCATGATGCCTGCCTAGCCACAAGAACAAGCACAGACTGAAATCAGGGAGTCAAAATAAAAACCTTTCTTCATTTAAAACTCTGAGTTACTTAGGCACAGCAAAGAAACACTAAAAGTAAGAGATTTAGGGAATGGGAGTGGGCTCTTGGGAGGAAAGGGGACTCTGCCTGTGACAGTCTGCCTGGGATGGTCTACCCTTATATACCAGGATCTACTGCTTCCTGCTGGACAAGATGCCCAGGGAGGAGATTTGTGACTGTTGGGTCTTTTTAGAAGATTATCTTTAGGTAGGAAAAGGAAAGTCAGGGCAAGCACCTCTCCTACGTTTGCTGTCCACTAGGTCCCTCCATCTCAAGTCCAGCATGGCATATTTTAGGAGCCACCTCCCATCCTTTATTTTTCCTGTGTCTGGTGTCTTTCCTACAATATGCACTACACTTTTGGGACCTCCCTTCTCTTCTATCCTTTGTCTGTTTGACCCTGTGTCCTCTCTGGCATCTTTATTTCCATTATACAGTACTTTTCTTCCCTTAAGTCCACAGTTATGGACTTCCTGCTAGCATCTGAAATCTAGCTGCCAGACTAAAACCCAAGGACCCAATACTATCCACCACCTGAATCTGTACATAACCTTCATTGGAAGGCAACATCACCTTTTACTCATGCTGTTCCGGTGATCTGAAAGCTGCTTTTATTCTATTGCTAATTACTGGCCCCCAAGATCTGATTGCCACCCAGATGAGCATATTGTCACATATACCTGTCTTTGTTGTGCAAACTTTGCTCTACCTAACTCAAAAGTTGATTGGTTGAATAAAGTGCCTGCAACCTGGAGCCTGGATTGGGTAGAATAGAGATAGGGAGGCAGAGGGGGTGGTTCTCGGGCTTTTGGAGAAGAGAGAAGCCATGAGGGAGGGGAGAAAGAAGAATAAAGTGGCGGGTTAGGGGTTAGCTCTGCTGACCAAATAACTATATTAACCAATTATAAATATTAAACATCCCTGTTGCACTCATGGCTGTTTATTTCCCTATTCACTGTGAATGTGTTAGTGTATGAGGTACATATATGGGCACGCGTGCCATGGTGCATATGTGGATGCCAGAAAACAACTTTGTAGAGTTGGTTCTCTCCTTTCCCACTTTATATCGATTCTAAGGCTCAAACTCAGATTCCCAGGCTTTTACGGAAAGTGGCTTTGCTGCTAAACCATCTTGCCAGCTCCTCTGTCTATTTTGGAGCTAAAAATGGCACATTGAGGTTTTCCAACAAAAACTATCAAACTCCGAAGTGTTTACTATCTTAGAAAAAAAATTCTCCAGTCCCTAGACTGGCAAACACAAAAAAACCAAAAGCCTCACACATTATACTATGCATTTTTTCCTTCAACATTCATTTATTTCTTCAAGTTACATTTTAATCACAGTCCCCTCTCTCCTCTTCTCGAGGTCCCACCCTCCTATCCTCTTCCCCCTCACCCTCCTATCTGCTTTTTCTTTAATTTAAGGTGTATCTTTTCCCCCTAACAGCTCCCCCTTTCAGTCCAATAAAAGGCTCTTTTTCTGATAACAATAAATACAATACAAAACAATAAGAACAATTAGGCCACAATTATGAAAATAGGTATAACATACATTCCCAATATCCATTCCGTTACACAATGTATTATTAACCTACAATTTATCTCCCTTTGGGTGATGTCTTTTTTTTTAAGGTTTTTTGAGACAGGCTTTCTCTGTGTATCCTTGACTGTCCTGGACTCACTTTGTAGACCAGGCTGGCCTTGAACTCACAGAGATCCACTTGCCTCTGCCTCTCGAGTGCTGGGATTAAAGGTGTGTGCCACCATGCCTGCCTTGAGTGTCGTCTTTACAGAGGTCAGTAGAATGTGTCACAGGAACGACTTTTTAAGTTCCATATCCATGGTTTACAGGCCACAACGTTCATTGAGATGTTGTACTGTAAGTCACGTGTATGACCTTGCTAAGAAAGACAGAGTTTCTCTGTGTAACAGTCCTGGCTGTCCTGGACTCGCTTTGTAGACCAGGCTGGCCTCGAACTCACAGAGATCTGCCTGCCTCTGCCTCCCGAGTGCTGGGATTAAAGGCGTGCGCCACCACCGCCCGGCACTAAGAATTTTTAATACTTTACTTGGATGTCATTCATAATTCCATCAGTTATCAGTCAGCTCTGGTGGTTCTGTGCTAGCCAGCGAACATTCTCAGTAGCATGTGATTTGATACTTACCGAGTGTATTGTTGACATTTACACAGCTGCGGAAGAAGTTGGAGGAGGAGGGATCGGGGAAAGTCAGTCACCACCAGGCCCTCAAGTCCTGTTCCAGAGAAGCCAGAAATCAGCGACAGCCATGAGGATCCAGGAAAGGGTGTGTCTGATGGTAGTACCCCTACTGGCATCAAAGGATCACCTCCCCCTTTTTGTGACATTACTCCCTTGCATCCATCCAACAAACAAAAACAGACCTGCAGTGTTTGTCACTGTGGTGAGAAGGGGCCTTGTGGCGCCATTCCTCTTTAGTCCTGTGAGGAGGAACAATCATGTCCTGGGTTTACTTATCCACACAAAATTTTGTCTTGTTTCAAACCAGGGTTCAAGTCTCAACATTATTTTAGATTTTGATCAAAACTTTGTTCAAAACTTCCAGGATGGTGATAAGGTAAATGGAAGTATTCAAACATGTTTTTTCAAGGTTGCGAACAAGAACACAAGGTTTCTCAGCTTCTCTCCTGGCCTTACTCTCTCCGGGGTCAGAATTCAGTGGCAGTGAGGCCTTGAGACTTATGAGGCTGGGTTATAAAAATTCAGTACAAATTCTACATGATTTTCCCTCTTTTCTTAGGAAAGAATACAGGAACTCTGGGCTGTCACGTAAGAAATTCAATTTATCCTGAGGCCAATATGTTCAGTAGGCAACTAGGAGTGTATGTTCAGCTAGGAAGAGGCATCCAGTTGACCTGGCCTACAATGTTCAGGGTTCCTAGGATAGGTATAGGTCTCAGATAATTCTATCCCTACCATTCATCCTCCAAGCTGCCAACCATTACCAACAAGAGCAAACACGGGTCACCGAAATGACTCAGCAGATAAAGGTGCTTGCTGACAAGTCTGATGCCCTGAGTTTGAACCCTGGGCCACACATGGTGTAAAGAGAAAACTGATTCCCATAAGTTGACCTCTGACCTCCACATGTGGGCCTTAGCACACTTGCATGAGCACATACATACACACAACACACTCAGTTTAATCCCATAGCCAAAGTAACTAAACCAAGGTGTGAAGCAAGATCTCAGATAAACTGAAGAGTCCTAACTGAGAACAGAGTTAGACAGCGTGCCAAAGACAAAGCTTGAATATGTATCACTACAGAACTGTATTCGTCCTTGTCAATCAATTGCCCCGCCAACAATACACCTCTTGTATGTGCTGAGAGTTCAGTAGAAAAGACAAAAATCATCTCTGCCTTGACAGAGCTTGCAGGCTATTATGGGTTAGAGAGATATACAAAGAGTAATTTATAGCTGTTACAAAGAGGGGAATCCAAGCTGCTTTGAGTCCTTGACAGATAAGCCACATGTCTTTTTCTGGAAATTTCTTAAAGATATGATTCCCTTAATTATGGAGCATCATTTGGTTTCTGGCAATGTTCCAGATACACAGAGCAAAGAAAAAGCTATCAATTTACAGTTTCAGCAGATGCAGGCTGGCTAGGTTACACCAGTCTGCAGCGGCTGCTCTCAGCTGTGACAGCTCAGTGTCCCTTCTCTGGATCAAACATATACAGACAAGATGCTAATTGCATGCTTTTTCCTGTGCCCACTTTGAAATTATTTACAATGATGAAACTGTAAGACCACCTCATCTCAAAAGCAATTCTGTGTGGCACAGCCTTAGCCTCCTTGCAAAGAGAAATTACTTACCAGATCTATATTACATGCATAAAGCTTTCTCATCAAGTTGCCGATAATGAAGTTTGCTAACCACTCTAGTGAGTAAAGTAGAATTATGAAAACTGATTCCGTCTAATTATTAAAGGGCCAGGGTTTTTCCGCTCTTCTCCAAATGTAGCCAATGAAGCAGCTTGGAAACTCGTTGTCCAGAATTTAAATTACCTATTGTCAAGGCTCACTGACTGCTCCAGGAATGAACACAAGTGCTTAAATTCTCCCGACTGTTTGATTACAGATACCTGTCTGCCGTTTGCTCGGTCATGTACAACTGTGCAATTAAAACAAATGGTGGGGTAGAAAAGGCTGACTGAGGTAAATTTGGCCTGTGGGCAGAGTGCCAGTCTGCTAAAAGGAAGTACCAATCATGGTAGGATACAAATGAACAATCAAAAAAAAAAATCATATTCCCTACCACCGCCATGTGAGTCTTTCCTTAAGTTTATGCTCTCATGAAAGAGAGAGGTGGAAAGTGGTCATGAAATAGCAGCCTGGTAAAGAGACACTCAGAGTGAGGTGTCAAGGAAAATCAATCCAAGGATGAAGCCTTTAAGCTGAAGGTTGAGTAGAAAGTCCTGAAACAAAGGTGAAAGATGAGGGGGAGAGAAAGAAGGCTTCAGAAGAAGTCTGGTCTGGGCTAAGGGGCTATAGCATCTCTGAAAGTTAGAGGGAGGGAAAACGTTTAGTTGGCTTGAAGATGAAGAGCTAAAATGAAGAGAAGTGAGGCTAGACAGAAAGAGGAAACATCAGCCAGGTCCTGAGGGGCTGTGTCTGCTGTTTCAAAGACAGTTTTTATTCCTTATATTTCATTTCTAGCACAAAGCAGACATGTTCAATGTGCTTCACAGGAGGGGAGAAGGGAAGTAAGGAGAGATGGAGAGATGGGGGATGAATAGAAGTGATTCTTGCTATGTACAGTGAGTGGTATTTGTGTCTGTAATTCCAACACTTGGGAAAGGGAGGCAGGTAGGACTGAAATTCAAGGCTAGCCTGGAATTCACAGAAATTATAATTTGGGGCTAGAGAGATGGCTCAGTAGTAAAGAGTGCTTGCTCTTCTCGCAGAGGACCCAGGTTTAATTCCCAACACATGGTTTACAACTCTGTGAATCCAGTTCTAGGGAACTGGATTTGGTGTTTTCTTCTAACCTCCACTGGCAGCAAGCACACATGTGGTGCACATATACACGGTCAGGCAAATATTCACCCAACATAAAATAAATCTTTAAATTATTAGAATGCATGATGGGTCATGTTCATAAATTGAAATAATTTCATTCCTTTGTTTGTTTTTTTAGACATTTTGAGATGGGGTCTCATGTAGCCTGGGCTGGCCTTCAGCTCATTATACAACCAAACTCCTGTTCCTCCTGCCTCCACTTCCCAAGTGCTAGGATTTTGGATATGTCCCACTGTGCCCAGTTTATTGAGCCTTTCAAGTTACACAAATACATATGAGATCAGTTAAGCAAGCAGATGTCTAGTTGGGCTTTTGGTTGGTTTGTTTTGCTAAGTTTTTGTATCCTGATTTGTCTATATCACAACTTTAAATTCAAACATAATTCTCTTCATCTTAACACCACACACTACAAACCTGGGCACAACACGGATATCCACAGGGTACCAGAATACTCTGTTGGCTCATAGAAGGAACAAGACATATTGAGCATGCTTTCCACATACCCAACAACCAGAATGTCAGTGAATTTTTTTTCCTCATCAGTTCCTTTGAGCAAATTCTAGACAGCTTAGCCTTCTGTGGTTGGAAGCTTCCCATTGCTCTGACAAAATATGCAATAATAACATCACTTTATGAAAAGCAAAGATTTATAGTGGCTGATGGTTTCAGAGGTGTCAATCAATGATTACGAGTCCCTGTGGTGAGGTTGCACACCAGAGTAGGGGGTTTATAGGAGGGACATGCTCACCTCCTGGCAGCTAGGCAGGAAACAAAGAGGGAAGGAGCCAGACTCTCAGTGTCTACTTTAAGGACATACCCCCAATAACTTAATGGTCCATCTTTTCATTAGATACCACCTTCCAAGAGCATTTATTCATGACTGGGTCATTTAAGATCCGAAACCAAAGCCAGGCATTGTGGCACATGCCTTTAATCCCAGCACTCGAGAGGCAGTGGCAGATGAATCTCTGTGAATCTGAGGCCAGCCTTGTCTACAAACTGATTTCTAGGACACCCAGAGTTACATATTAGAGACACCCCGTTTCAAAGGAAGGAAGGAATGAAGGAAGAAAGGAAGAAGAAAGAGAAGCCAAACCAAAACCTAATGGCCTCAGAGTGAATGGGTCAATGCTTACCCCAAAGAAACAACTGGCACCCATTGCAACTAATCTCTTCAAGGGGCTTTTTGTCGGTACTAATATGTAACTAGAAAAGTCCAATTGTAAAGAGAGTTGCAATCCCCAATAATGTACCCTTCAGTTTCAACAGACACCAGCACCTTCAGGATGCCTCGCTAACTGCATTATCCAATGCTCTAGCCTAATCTCTCTCAGAATCAGCTGTGGAGGACTAGAGAAAAGTCGGGCCACTGTGCTGACTCTGTACTGGATTAGCTCACAAGAGCCTCATAGCAATGTCAGAAGAAAGGCTTAAGTCTCTATACAGCTACCTCACATGTATCCTGTTAAAGGCAATGGAGCAGGACCTGAAACCCTGATCTGTCCTATTCCAAATCCACAGCATTTCAACCACATCACCTGCTTCTTCAGGAAACGCTCTAGCCAGTGTGTGTCTTCAGTAGTGTGCCATTCTTCCCATAACCCCTCCTTTCAGTAACCATTTAGCCATTTAGCACATGCTTTGGGGAGTTCAGCTTTCTCTCCCTACCTCTTAAGAAACAAAACATTGGGGCTGGAGAGATGGCTGAGCAGTTAAGAGCACTGGTTGCTCTTCCAAAGGACCCGGGTTCAAATTCTAGCACCATATGGCAGTTCACAGCTGTCTGTAATGGCCAGGCGTGGTGGCGCACGCCTTTAATCCCAGCACTCGAGAGGTAGAGGCAGGTGGATTTCTGTGAGTTCAAGGCCAACCTGGTCTACAAAGTGAGTGCAGGACAGCCAAGGATACACAGAGAAACCCTGTCTCAAAAAACAAAAACAAAAAAAGAAAGAAAGAAAGCATTATGTAAAACAATTTTATGTCAGCTACAACTAGAATCTGCTAGAAGCTTACTCTATCAAATATCTCATCTGATTTATGATGCCTAAGTCCTTTTCTTAAACATGACTGATCCTGGGGTCTCAGAAGACATTGGCAAAACCCAAGCCTCAATTCTACAATATAAGACTGAATTCCAGGTCCTCCTGTTATGCCACAGTGCCTTTAGGTCCACAGTCTACAATTCAAGCATCTTCCCTACCACAGTAAGAAATAGTAAGTGGAGTACAATATTGACTTTGTCGTATAAACAAAGCAGAATGGGTAGAGACAGCAAATGAACAAAGAAGCCTCAGACAAGGAATGAAAGGGGTTTTCCACAAACAAAGCTCTCATACATTTTGCTTTCAAAGAATCTCTTCATAGCAGCAAGGACTCTGCAACAAATTTGTGTTGGAAAGCGTAAGGGTGAATCGACAAAGCCAGCCTTGGTGGTATATGCTTGTAATCTCAGCACTCAAGAGACCAAGGCAGGAGGATTATGAGATTCAGGCCAGACCAAGCTATAAAAGTGATTTCCAGGCTAGTCTGAATTATATAGTAAGCCCCTGTCTGAAAACCAGACAAAACAACATAACAGCATTTCTTCCATGTTTTCTAAACCTTGGTTCAACAGAGCCTGGTAGCAAGTTCCTTCTGGAACAAAATGAACCCTGGCCCTAGAAAACAGACATGGAAAGGTAGACCCAGGTCTGTCTTCACAGTATCCTAAAGTCATTTTAATCTTCCACACCATGAGACATATCAGAGAACTCAAGAGATTCCTAAAAGCCTTGCTTACAGGCATTCATGACTTTCTGAATGAATCTGAAGTAAAACTCTGGAGTTTGTATTCCCTGACTCTAGATTTTTCAGGCAGGAGGATTAATTCAGGAATTATCCTTTGCATAGTCTGGGTGGGGGGAATGTTTTACAGCATGCAAGGGAGAGAAGACTTTTATAGAAATTTAGGTGAGGGGCTATAGAAAATTGAAGTTGGTAGCAGGCTCAACTTGTAAAGCCCTTGTCAAACAAGCCTGAGGACCTGACTTTGAACCCCAGCACATACACAAGAAGCCCACTGTGGCAGAACATCTATAATCCAGCAATGGGGAGTCAGAGACAGAAAAACCCCTGGAGTTCGCTGGCCAACCAATCTAGCCAAATCAGAGCAATCTGGGTTTAGTGAGAGGCTCTGTCTCTAGATAGATAGATAGATAGATAGATAGATAGATAGATAGATAGATAGATAGATAGATAGA
>CAJQZJ010032716.1:4383121-4404141 GCA_907164525.1 Lophiomys imhausi
AGATAGATAGATAGATAGATAGATAGATAGATAGATAGATAGATAGACAGATAGATAGAATATATATATATATATATATATATATATATATGATGAAGAGAAATTGAGGAAGACATTGAACATCAGCCTCTGGCCTTCACATGCATTTGTGTCAACTTGTGCATGTTTACACACACAAATAGAAATAAAATTCAAGATGGGCTAAGTAAGGGATTTCCATTCCGTTTATTTTCCATTTTTGTTCACTTATCCAATCAAACCACCTGTAAAAGATTACTGGGTATCTACAATCAAACAAACAAAGGTTTGGAGGAAGTCTAAATTCCTTTTTTTCCCTTTATTTTTTATTTCTTCAAGTTACATCTCAATCGCAGTCCCCTCCCTATTCCCCCCTCCAGTCCTACCCTCCCTCCCTCAACCCCCCATCCTCTTCCCTTTTTTTTTTAAGTTTAAGGTATATCTTATTTCCCCCTACAGTTTCCCCTTTCAGTCCAACAAATGGCTCTTTCTCTTATAATAATAAATACAATACAAAACAAGAGGTAATTAGGCCACAGTTATGAGAGTTATATGGCTTAGCATACATTCCCAATGTCCAGTCCATATGTATTTGGTACCTGACTTTAACATTCTACTATCTAACCATCTCCATGAGTTTAAAGTTCTATATCTAACTCAACATTCATACTAACTTGCAACACAATTTTAAAAGTATCTTCTTAGATCTATAACACTCTCTTGACTCCTAAACAACTCAAAATTTAATTATGAGACTCTAGCTATCTGTTCTTCAACCACCTCAGAGACCTGAGAGGGATAGATATATCTGATTTTATAGGAAGTACAGGGCCTGCAGCTTCCAAAACTAAGAAATGACATACCAGTGGCTGCCTGGACAGTTCCCATTTTCTCTCCATACATTACAGCATCGCTCTTCAGTCATTTGGCCCCGTTTCTCTGACAGACATTGATTGTAGAGCAGGGGTTATGAAGGACTTACCTACCCTGTCTTGGCAGAGCTAGGCTGTCGACTTACCTGCTTCCAGGTTTTATCCTTTTTGGACAGCATTCTGTCTACAGTTGGAGCAAGAGGCTTTTCCTACCAAGAGATAGGCTTGTGACTAATTCAATCATCTCCCACTGGAGATTCTTCGAAGCTCATCTTCTACTTGGGGTAGAATAGGGGGTGCTGTCAGGAGTTGATATGTCTTGATATAAAAAAATCTAAAGTTACAAAAACATCTTTGAATGCCATGTTCTGCAGATCTCTTGAAGTTTTTGAAGAGGCCCTATCTATCTCTTCTATTAGGGTAAGCAGATGTTGCTTGTCTCTTAGCAGCTTTATTTCTGATTAGCTTAGAAAATAACTATAATAGGCTGTCATAGTACCTAACAGAATGACCGGCTTGCATAACCATTAGTTTGCATTTCTTAATTATCCTAAACAGTTTATGACAATTAGTCACATCACATTTCATTTTTTTTTCTTTACCTCCTAACCCTTCCATCCCATTTCTCTGGGGTGGGGTGTCCTTATATAACAGTCCCTCATCTCAGTTGAGAGGTCGTATGAGGGCCAAGAGCCTCCTCATTCATTGGGGGTCTACGAGGCAGTACCATCAGTGAGAAGTGTCTCATTGCCCAGGAGAGAGAACTAAAAAACAAACAAACAAATAAGCAGACAATAGATAAAAAAGACTAAAAAATAGAAAAAAATTTTTAAAAAATATAAAAAATAAATAAATAAATAAAAAATAAAAAGTCTATGTCCAAGTTCCCTTTGTAGTGTTAGTTGTAGTACCAATACCTTCTACTATATAGCTAAAATCCTACTATAAGTGAAGTCTAAATTCTTAATTGTTATTTTTGTGGGGAAATTTTTTTTTTTTTTTTTGGTTTTTAGAGACAGGGTTTCTCTGTATAACAGCTCTGGCTGTCCTGGACTCGCTTTGTAGACCAGGCTGGCCTCGAACTCGCAAAGATCCGCCTGCCTCTGCCTCCCAAGTGCTGGGATTAAAGGCGTGCGCCACCACCGCCTGGCTCTGTGGGGAAATTTTTAAGATTTTTTTAAAATTTCATGAGTTTGGGTGTCTTTCCTGGATGTTTGCCTGTGTACTACATACACTGAGGACCTGCAGAGGCCAGAAGAGGGTACCTAATGCCCTGGCTTGAGTATTACAGTTATTAGCTACCATGTGGGTGCTAGAACTCGAACTACAGTTCAAGTAGCCAATGTTCTTAACCACTGAGCCATTTCTTCAGTCAAGTCCCCTTCCAAAAATGCTTAATGTAAAATTAAGCAGAATAGTCTACTACTGCCAGGAAATTTCTAGTGAATAGCCATGAGAGATCCTGACTGAGTTAAGTTGTCATGATTGAGACATTTGTTGTTTTCAGCATGATAGAACTCATGTAGTTTTGGGAAAATACGTTGTCATCCCATAACTCAGACCAATTGAGGAAAGTTTCCATGCATGAGATGGAGACACAGAAAACCCCGCTATGGTTAACATGCATTTCAAGGAAGCAGGCACCTGAGTCTAGGAAGAACCATAGTCTGGTGCAACAAATAGCTCCATGGTAAAGCTAAGTGACTAGCAACGTGGTTTTTATATTAAAGCTATGGCTTTTGCTAGCAAAAGTTAGAGAGCTGAAGGGTTTAATCTCTCTCCCACAGGTCTCCTGGAAGAGTTCGTTTCTGTCCATTTGTTGGTTACAACTTCTGAAAACCTACCAGCCAGGTGGTCCCAGCAGATGTGTGAGGTAGATACCTCTTCGTGTGAGTGATAGGGGCTAGGACGAAATTGCAAAGTCAGTCTGTTCTGTGGGCTGATTGGAAAATTTTAAACCTGGGTATCTCAGCTGGGCACTGCTATCAACTAACTTCAAAACAAAAGACAGTCCGGCACCTATATAAACAGTGATGGCCGTAACTCCATCTAGTTTAAAATACACGAAGTCAAGCGCATAAAGGAGCTGAATTCATTCAGCAGGGACAGAAGCTTGGGAGCAGAGATAAGAGCACTTGTCAAAAATAAATGATCAAGAGGGGGGACTTGTCTGGATGTGAACCAAACCCCTAATCTGACTCCATATTTATATTCTCATTACTACACTCTGTGGTCTTTCTGAAATAGGAGAAATGGGTACCTATGAGTGTGAAAGGGACTTTCATCTCAGGTGTGCATAATTGGAGTTAGCATGCCAGACACTTATGGTCACACAAAAAATGTTTCCTGAGTCAACAATTCAGTTCTTGTTTTTATCTCACAATCTCAAAGAATGAAATTCACAGCAACAAATAGGATGTGTTTCTAAAGTTTTTGAGGCGTTATTTCTGGGTTTGCTTTTTTGTTTGTTTGGGGTTTTTTGTATTTTTATTTCTTTTACATGTGTAAATGTAGCAGTTTGTGGCTTTTATTTTATTACATTCTAATTAATTTTTACTGTACTTAATACCTCTACCTCCCTTCCAAACTTGTTCCTTCCAACCCCCCAACACTAGGTAGGAAAGAAAGGTTAGAGTGGAAATGGATGTAGGTCTCTTGAACTACTTCCTGCTGATTAGGGTCATCTGGTTCTTTGGAGGCAATACCAATCTCAGTAGTCACAATATCCAGAAGTCCAGCAAACCAGCAACACAATGCACAGACAACCAACAAACCAGGAAACACAGCAGCAGGTCAGGGGAGCACCAGCAGGGAAAGCAATAACCCCTTCCTTCTTGGGAGTGCACCCCTACTTCTTGGGGCCTTGATTTTTTATACCCATCTCTCTCACATCCCCAGAATTAACTTTCTGCAGCTGGCTAAGCCCCTGCTAGTGCAGGAGGCACATATAGTTTACACCTATGGACTAACTGAAGCAGCCCCACACCTGGGATTAAAACAAAAGCGTTCTCTTAACTGGGTTTTTTAAGAATGAAACTCTTATCATATATAAGTGTTTTGTCTACACATTGTTTTGTGGACCACGTGCATACCTGATGCTGTCAGAGACCAGAAGAGGGTGTTTGATCCCTGGAGCTGGGATTAAGAATGTTATAAGCTGGGGTTTAGAGGGATGGCTCAGTCGATAAGAGCACTGTTTGCTCTTCCAAAGAACCTGGTTTCAATTCCCAGCACCCACATGGCAGCTCACAACTGTCTATAACTCCAGTTCCAGGGGATCTGACACTTTTACACCAACTCACATAAAATAAAATTAGATTAATTATTTTTTCAAAATGAAAGCCAACAAGTGAATGTTGGGAACTGAACTCAGGTCTTTTGCAAAAGCAGCAAGGACTCTCAACTGCTTACTCATCTCTCTGGGCCCTAAAAAGGAGCTTTTATTATAAAGAGAAGGCTTAAGGAAGGATTTAAGGGTAACAGAAAACAAGAAGCTCCAGACAAGAACCAAGGAAGAGTTGTAAGAAAAGTAAGTCTCCTGCAGTATCAGAAGGGAGCCCCAAACGGGTTGCCACTGGGCTTCTTTGTGCAAGGATTTTTATAGGACTTATAGTAGAAATTGTTCAAAGCCTGGGGTGGCTTCTATTGAGACTGGCTAATTCTCTGAGCACCTTGAATGTTGAGCCGATGGAGAACCTACAAGCTCAAGACAAGTACCCCTGGCTCAACCAGGCGCATGACCATGTGCTGTACACACACCACTCATGCAGTTAGGGGAGTGGTCATGCTTTTGGGTCCTCCCTTCCTCTCTGACTTGCTCTGATAGCTGTTGACTTTGACTGTCTTTTGGTCACTCGACCTGGCCAGCCCCATCACTCACGGACCTTGAAGTGTGCTGGTCACAGATTTTTGTCAGGGACTCTTAGACCTTAGCTAACCCATGTCCTCTCTGTTCTCACGTTTGCATGACCAGCTTGTGATCTCACTTTGGCAGAGAGCTCTTATCACAGTTGCCAAGATGGAGCTGCTGCCTTTCTTGACTACAGCAGAAGTAGGTCCCTCTGTACCTATCTATGGTAAAAGATTCTTGTTACATGTCATCCTTACTTAGAATTTAGTCTGCTGTACACGTAGCTGAATAAGAAACAAGATATGTGAAAGGGCAGAAAAAGTCTCGCATAACTTCATGGGAGCCAGCCAGCAAGATCCTGCAGAGCTTGACTTTGCCTTCCCAGAACCCTAACCTCTCTCTTATCTGGTGAGCTTGACTATCTCACCCTTAGCTGCAAGTCTTACTTTCCACACTTACTGACTTCACCCTTTTAGCCCTAACATCTGTTCTCAGGTAACATTTCTTCAGGCATCCACAGCCAACAGCTCTTCACTCAGCTTGATGCCTTCAGGCAGTGACCTACTTTCAAGTTCTTTATATGTTCAGATGTGGTCATAATAAAATTCCAGCTGGTGGTAGAAGGGAACACAGTTGGTAAAGCTCTTGCTATGCCAATGTGAGGACTTGAGTTTGATCCCCAAGAACCCACACTTTTGTTTTGTTGTTGTTGTTCTTTAATGCCAGTTGTAATGGGTTGCATCTGTTTGATCTCGTGTGTGTGTGTGTGTGTGTGTGTGTGTGTGCGTGTGTGTGTGAAAATTCGTGTGTATGTGTGTGTGCACAAATGTGTGTGTGAGAATGCATGTGTGTGAATGTGTGTGAGTATGTGAGAGTGTGTGTAGGTGAGTGTGTGTATGTCTGCACATATAGGTCTTTGTGATGGGGTGTGCACATGCCACAGCACATGTGGAAGCCAGAGAGCCTCCTGCTTTGGTCCTTGCCTTCCACCTAGGGACAGGGATTCTTTTTCGTTCACTGTTGTTTAAGCCAGACTAGATGGCCAGCAAGCTTTCAGGAGTTCTGTCTCTATCTCCCACCTCCCCACAGGAATATCAGGATTACAGACATAAGTGTACCACCACACCCAGCTTTATGTAGGATTTAAACTTGGGTCCTCAAGTTTGCACATCAATTGTCCCACTCTCTAAGCAATCTTCCATGCCTACTCGATAAGTCCAAAACCAGCCTCAACAAAAACAAAAAAAAAGGGGGAAAGGTGTCTAAAGAATGACACCTGACGTGTCCTCTGGCCTACACACACACACACACACACACACACACACACACACACACAAACTGACATTGAGAATATTTTAAAAACTGGAAAACTCAAAGGAAACAAGAATCTCCCAAGCATGGCAAAAACTGCTCAACAACAAAATATCCAATAACCACTCTCATCTTTCTTCCTACTATGAAATGATGTTAGTACCATTTTTCGAGCTCATCAAATACTCCTCAAAAACAGTATGTTGCAGGGCTGGAGAGATGGCTCAGCAGTTAAGAGTGCCTGCTGCCCTTGAGAAGATCAGAGCTCCATTCCCAGCACCCAAGGACCATCTCAGGGGAATTTGATGCCCTCTTCTGGCCTCTGCAGGAACTGCATTCACATGTACAAATCCATTCGGACACACAATTTTTTTTTAAGTATATTATTATGTACTTACACATTCTCTACTTGGGGTTATTTTCACTGTTATAAGTTCATAAGTTAATGTACACACACAAATAAATGTATTTCCCCTAGAACTTTATAGCCACTAAATGAATGCCTTTAACAAAACAAGTAATTTTCCATGTGGGTTAAAGGGAAGGGAGGTGTACACCACCACCCCTTCCTGTGCTGTTAACTCAGATCTATCTCCTCCTTTGTGCTGATTATTGAACAAGATAGTACATAAGAAGTGCCTGACACCTCACTAACTCAATTCATAGTAGCTAATAATATCCCCTAGTTAGGGTATTATACACCACAACACCTAACTGAAGATATCTCTGGCAACAGCAACACATAAGATACAGCAAGCGCCAAAGGCAAAGCAAGGCCATCTAATTTGACCAACATCCTTTCTCATATACTTTCAGCCATGCAAGAGGTGCTTAATAAATCAAACTGTGGCCTGGGGAGGTAGCTCAGGCCTCAGGCGGTGGAGCTTTTGTCTAACAGGACAGTACCCTGAGTTCAATCAACAGCACTTTACAAACTGGGTGCTGGTATACACTTTTAGTCCCAGCACTCAGGAAGCAGAAGCCCAAGAATCACAAGTTCAGGGTCATCCTCAGCTACAAGAAGAGCTCGAGGCCAGCCTATGTCACATAAGGCCTTTCCTTGTGTCATCCTCTCTTTCAAAATTAGCTGAATACATGAGAGAACGAAAGAATCATAACAGCAGTCACCTGCCTTTAATTTTTCTAGGCACAAAACCAACTTCAACCACCCTTACAAATTTGGCCCATTCTGTTCTTCTGGAAGCGGATGAGCACACCTCTCCTTTGTTTGAGGAGGGTGTTCCAACTCAATTAAGAGATCAGAGCTCCCTCAACAGTGGTTCTGTCGCTGGCTGCCAGCGTTTGTCAGACAAAAGCACTCTCCATATTCTATTCTAGAAGACCGCAACAGTCTTTAGTGTGTCACTGTTCCCATGATCAGACAAGGAAATTCAGGTCAAGGAAGTACAAGAATTTGTCCAAATGCCTCAGATCCCTAGAAGAGGATACAGGGGACAAATGACCTCCACAGTTCCTTTGACCCTCAGGCTCTTGGTCTCTCCTCCTCTCACTTTCTAGGTGTCAATAGGTTTTGTTGTTTTGTTATCATCCACAGGTGACAAGCTGCCCTCTTCTGCATTTCTGCCCCTACCAGATCCCCTGCATCGTCTGCTAAACTGAACCTTGGCTTCCTGACAGCAGAGGGGGCTGCTGAGACAAACCCAAACTCTCCCAAGATTCCTGGCTCCTTCCCATCTGAAGTTCTAAGAAGTTCTCAGGTCTCTGAGGCCAAGTGGAACAAAGAACGCTGGAGATCTGTAACATGAAATACAATCCTAGACCAGCATGTGCTGTGGTCCTTTGCCAGTAACAACTTGTCTCTCCAGGAAAGTCCCTGCCAGGAAATGTCAATTTTTTTTTTTTTTTTTTTTTTGCTAAGGGTTCTCAAACTTGGCTGCACACCAGAAACTACTAGGCTTGTTTGTTTTTGTTCTTTTTTTTTTTTCAGTTTTTTGAGACAGGTCTCATAAACCCCAGACTGGCCGTGAACTTGCTATATAACCAATGGATGACTTTCAAACTCTAGATTGTCCTGCCTACGCCCAGCCACTAAAACCAGCTTGTGTGTTTTTAAATTATTCATTATTTATTTATTCATGCACATATTAGATTAGTGTCATGCCACTGATCTAACCTACTGTGCTGCTTATTAAAAAATATATAACCCAGAGCCTAGAGAGAGGGCTCAGCAGTTAAAGGTGCCTGCTGCTCTTGCAGAGGGTACAAGTTAGGTTTCCAGCACCTACCGGGGACGGCCCACAGCATCTGTAACTCTGGTTCCAGTAGACCGAACACCCTTTTTCTGGCCTCGTAGAGCAATGAGCACACATGACACACATACACATAACTACATCTAAAAAAAAGTAAATATCAACTTCAAAAGATATTTTTTAAAAATACACAGTTCAGCGTCAGGTATGGTGGTGCATGCCTTTAATCAGAAGAACTGTGAGTTCAAACCAGCCTGCTGGTCCATATGCTGAGTTCCAGAGCAATGAAGAGTTACTTAATGAGTCCTTGGCCCCCCCCCCTCTCCACACACACACACACACACACACACACATATGAAACCAACATATCCAAAATATAGAACTTGGAGGTCTGTGAAATAATAATGTATGATTCAGGTGGTTTCTTTTTTTTTTTTTTTTTTGGTTTTTCGAGACAAGGTTTCTCTGTATAACAGCTCTGGCTGTCCTAGACTCACTTTGTAGACCAGGCTGGCCTCGAACTCACAGAGATCCGCCTGCCTCTGCCTCCCAAGTGCTGGGATTAAAGGCGTGCGCCACCACTGCCTGGGGATTCAGGTGGTTTCTAAAACACATGTATGTTTATGAACCAATAAACTAGATAAACTGTAAAGTTCTGTCTCCCCAGTGCTAGGATTAAAGGTGTGTGCCACCATGCCTAGTAAATATTACTATTTTTATATATTTGTGTATCTACTGCCTATAGAACTGTCCTAAGAAGTATTTGAAAACTGCATATACTACCTCCAGAAATATAGCATGAGCCACCAATGGAAACTACATACAGAGCTTTATGTTTTCTAGTACCTACTTCCAAAAAAGCTAAAAAGCAGGGAAAATTCATTTTAGTAACATTTTAAATTACCTAAAATATTTCAACTACTAAACAATATAACAAAATTATTATATTCTTTTCTTACATGCTAGCTCTTCAATCTGATGTGTCTGCTGTGCACACAGAATCCCTGGATTCAGACTGGCCCTGTTTTAAATACTTGGCAGCCACAGCAATCATCTCTTGTGAGAAATGGTCAAAAAGCAGTGTTCATGATAAGCAGGGAGTTAGAGTGGGGCTATGTGTCACATGGCTGGCATCCTGTGTGGATATGAAGCCACCTGATTTCTACTTCAACAGTGATCAAAGTTCAAAGGTAACTCGGCCGAGGACTTACTCGTGGAGAGAAGATAGAAATTCCACCCTAATGGTCAGTGGTTCCGAATACCAAAACTGAGTTTTTAAAAAAAAAAATCTTAGAAGAAAAGACTTTGGACTGTTGAGAAGGCTCAGTGGGTAAATGTCGCGTCCCCCTCGACCAGCAAGGATGACGCAACTCACAAAAGCTCTTCTCCAGCAGTTTATTCAGGTCCCTTGAAAACAGTCTTCCGAATGCCCGGGCAGACCCAACCCACAGGCTAAATACTAAATGAACAGCCAATCAAGTAAAGCCAAGTGGTGCTATCTTAGAGGCCCACGTATGCGGAAGCAAGCCAGATCAGCGGTCTTAGCCAAATATGGACTTGTTTATCATTGAGAGCGCTTACCGTCGGGCTGGTGGAAGGCGGAAACCGGGGCCATCTTTAGGGCGCGGCACATCGCAGCTCTCTACAGTTCCCCCTTTTTTATTTTTTCTAAAGTTGGTAAAAGTCCCTGGAAAGGCTTCGTAATCCCTCTATCTGGGGATCTCACGGTGGGCCTGAGCCTGTAGGAGGGCGGTGCTCAAACTCTTACCCATCTCTGGGTCAGCCTCCCCACTCAGGACTGCCCTGTCTTAGGTGGCCGAGACTTACCCGTCTACTCCGTCATTGACTTGCCAGACCCTAATATCCATGGAACGAATACCTTAGTGGGCAGGGACTATGCTCAGTGAAGATTTAAGGCTTCATGGCAGCGAGCCATGCCTGAGGGGACTGGCCCGCCTCAATGGCGACAAGGGCTTGTATAATCATGGCTGCATTACGCTTTTGTGTGGCTCTCATTTTGTAGATGCACCATAGGCAAACCAGACAGGCTAGTATCATCAGTATCGCCAAAGAGCCTACGCCCGCCCACTCCTTAAGATGATCCATAGCCGTCTGAATCCAGGAAGTCAAACCAGTAGCCAGGCTCAGATCCACCCGAGTGGAGTTGATGTGGACGACTGTCGCTCTCAGCTCTCTCATCTTATTTTCAAATTCAGCCGACCAATCCTGTAAGAGGAACTTTGACAATTGTGTAGACAAATTAGCAGCCTTTGTAAAATTTTGATACTGCACGGAAGTAACACACAAACCTTGCATTTTCCACTCACACCCCAATTGTGCCAGTTGCCAAAGAGAATCAATCTGTTCTTGTATTAAATCTATGCGTTGATTAACTATCATAAGACCTCCTTTGAGATGAGAATTCATAGAGGTCTGGGTATCCAATGCCTGTGCTACAGTGGCTGAGATGTTATTCAAGGCATTGGCAGTCTGTATAGAACTAGACAAGGCAATAGCTGAGGCAGTAGCTCCCACAGCAGCAATAGTGATGGCAGTAACAATAGCTGCAGTGATGCCAAAATCTCTTTTAAACCTGAATAGCATCATGGTATTAGGGGCCTCTACAGGAACTGGTACATATCGAGGCATTCTAGTCACCACAGCCACAGGAAAGGCTGTGGCATTCCAGCATAGGGCATAAAAACATGTGCCCGGAGTGCATACTAACTTTTCTTCACCCAAGGATGCACTCCCATTACTTACAATCCACAGAAAAGGAGGCCAGAGACATACTGGCGAAGCTGAAAAGGTCTTATTGCGGTAAGAATGAAACAAAGAATTCCAAGTACCAGAGCCACTACCGCTAGAAAAATCCAATCTGGTAGCAGACCCTAGGGAAAAATTACCTCTTTGATAAACTCCTCCTCCAAGCATAAGTATAGGTCCCAAATCCATATAGCTACCATTTGCTCCACACAAAAGCCATAAATCAAAAGGATTGGTGGCAGTCTGTTGAGGATCCCTAGTAGATATATCAAGCATCTGATCTTTGATATGTATGTAAAGGACATTGTAATGACCCCATGCCCAGTAGCCAACCAGGCTGGTGCCATACCCGTCCGGTATCTTTTTCTCAGAGATGGGAAACTAGGATACCAACCCATATGCAATCAAACATGCCCTTCTTGAAGTCGCTAGAAGCTGACCCCAAGTGCAGTGCTTAGCCTCGCATCCTGAGCATGATGATAGCTTAGTCCTTTAGGACAGTCAACCAAGCTTGTGGCTGTCTAGCCTCCAAGGCAGCAAAGGCTTGCACCAGCATGGCATTACTTTTCCTCTGTGAAATCCTCATCTTACAGATACACCATAGGGCAATGAAACTGACTAGGAAGAACATGCCTCCTAGGGCACCCATTCCCGCCCATTCCTTCAGATGATTCATGGCTCAGAGGATCCATGTTGACAGTCCTTCAGCAACAGAGACATCAACCCGGGTGGAATTCACATGCATGATGGCAATTCTCAGATTCTGCATCAGCTTATCAAACTCGCCAGACCAATTTCCTGTAAGATACTGAGAGAGTTGCTTAGACAAATTTGCAGCTACAGTATAATTTTGATATGGCACAGAGGTCACACACAATCTGGGCCACCTGCCACAATACATCCAAGGCCGTGGCTACATTGGCTGACAAATTATTCAAGGTAGTGGCAGTCTGCACTGAGGCATCCAGGCTTCCAACCCCTTGTTCTTATAAGGGGTGATAGCTGCTTTACATTCCTTTGTACATTGCTCATACACAAGTTGTTTAATTAAGGGCATTGCCAAATCAGGGTCTCCAAATACCCTTCCAGCTGCTTCAACCATTATAGCCATGAAGTCTGAGAAAGGCTCCAGGGGATCCTGAATAACCTTGGTTAGATTGCCATTCACTTCCCCTTTGTTAGGCAATGATTTCCAAGCTCTGGTTGCGATTAAATTGATTTGCTCAAACACCTGAGCCGGATACCCAGTTTGTTGTTGAGCATATCGACCTTGCCCAAGAAGCATGTCCACATCCCAGGCTGGGTTTCCTGCTGCACGATTAGCAGCAGCTTGTTCATTAGCAAACTCAATCAAGAAAGCCTTCCAATCTAAATACTGCCCAGAGGACAGGCAGGCACGTGCCAAGCTCATCCAGTCACTAGGAGTCATGCAATAACGACTAAGAGCTTCCACCTGAGCTACAGTGAAAGCAGCATTAATCCCATAAGTGCGGACAGACTCAGCGAGTGCTTTAATTACCTTAAAATCGAGAGGTTCATGATAACGACTTCCCCCTCCATCCTGAAAGACAGGGTAGTACAGCTCATGTCTCACTTCCCTCCAGACATTTGGACAGAATGACCGCCCACTAGGACCACTCGGAGGGGAAGTCTCATTATATGAAGGCAGCGCCAGCACAGGCGGCCCCGGACCTGAGGGCTCTATCCGGGTGCAGTCAGAACTCTTCCTCAAAGATGACTTCTCCATTTTCTTTGTTAACATTTTAAGTTCCTCTTTAGACTCTGAGCTATCCTCTTCCAAAGTATCTTTCCCAGATTTGACCGAGCGCTCCTCTTTTAACTGTTCTAATGTCTTTTGTCATTTTTTCACTGCCGTGCAATATCTCTGATCTCCTAAACAACTCCGAACAAGTCTCCAAATAGGCCGTCCTCCTCCCTGCAATGTACTTTGCTCCCAGGCAAAATCCAAGTCCCTGCCTAATTTGTCCCAGCAGGATACCGTAAGATTCCCGGACACCGCAAACCACGGAGCCACGGAATCGCATTCATTCAAAAATCTCTCTAGGGTAGATTTCTTTCAAATTCCTAGCTAAAAGTAGCTCCTGAAGAGCCAGAAAAATTGGATGTGACTCAGACAATCCCATGTTTAAAAATTTACTTTCGGTTCGCAGCTTCCCCGCGAAACTTTACCTTTTGTTCACAACCTCCGCGAAACTTTACCGTATGTTCACTATCTCCGCGAATCTTTACCGTATGTTCGCTATTATCCGTGAATCTTTACCATATGTTCGCTATCTCCGCGAATCTTTACCGTATGTTCGCTATTATCCGCGAAACTTTACCGTATGTTCGCTATTTCCGTGAAACTTTATTGTCCTAATTTATCCTAGGAACTTACCAGCACACTGCCCCTGACTGCAGGAGTTCTGAGTCTTTTTTGGGTCCCCGTACGGGCCACCACTTGTCGCGTCCCCCTCGACCAGCAAGGACAACGCAACTCACAAAAGCTCTTCTCCAGCAGTTTATTCAGGTCCCTTGAAAACAGTCTTCCGAATGCCCGGGCAGACCCAACCCATAGGCTAAATACTAAATGAACAGCCAATCAAGTAAAGCCAAGTGGTGCTATCTTAGAGGCCCACGTATGTGGAAGCAAGCCAGATCAGCGGTCTTAGCCAAATATGGACTTGTTTATCATCGAGAGCGCTCACCGTCGGGCTGGTGGAAGGCGGAAACTGGCGCCATCTTTAGGGCGCAGCACATCGCAGCTCTCTACAGGTAAAGACATCAGCTGCCAAGCCAGATAATATGAATTCCATCCCTGGGACCCACGTGATATAAAAAGAGAACTGACTTCTGAAAGTTGTCCCTCTGACTTCCATACATGCATCCCAGCACACCACCCACACATGAACACAAAATAAATATAAAAGGTAAAATAAACATAAGAGGTAATTTTAAGATTTTTTTTTTCCTGATAGAAAAGATGCAGCCAGGAAAAGATTTCTCCAGAACTACTGACAATATGAGGCCTGGCACCAACACTTAAAAGTTCAGGGTGGGAGGTGGGGAAATGGCTCATTCACACGTGCTTCTAATCCCAACACTGGGGAGACAGAGACACCTCAACTAGTTTGTGAGCTCCAGGCCAATGACAGAACATAGCTCCAAAAAATGTAGACAGTAGCCGAGGAACAGAACCCAAGGTTGTTCTCTGACCTTCTCACTCATACACACATAGTATAGGTTGTACTCACGCTACAAAAATAATCATCCGGAGCTGCTGGCTCTGCACTTCCTGCTTATTTAAATATATTTATCCTTCTCAGGTCTCTGATGTGGTTGAAGAATACATAGTTATAGTCTCACAGTTAAATTTTAAGTTGTTTATAAATTAAAAGGATGTTCTAGGTCTAAGAAGATGTTTTTAAGTTGGTAATGCAAGTTAGGATGGAAACTGAGTTAGGTAGAGAACTTTAAACTCATCAAGAGAGACAGACAACAGAATGTTAGTATCAGTTGCCAAATACCAATGGACTGGACATTGGGAATGTATGCTATACTTTATAATTTTCATAATTGTGGCCTAATTGTTCTTATTGTTTTGTATTTATCGTTATAAGAAAAAGAGCCTTTTGGAAGCTGTTGGGGGGGAAGAGGGTGGAAGGGTGGGACAGGAAGGGGGAATAGGGAAGGGTTTGTGACTGAGATGTAACTTGAAGAAAAAAAAATAAAGTACTTATATAAAAAAAAAGAAAAAGAGCCTTTTATTGGACTAAAAGGGGGAGCTGTTGGGGGGAAAAAGATACACCTTCCATTAAAAAAAAAAAGCAGATAGAAGGGTGAGGGGGAATGAGGGGGAAGAGGGTAGGAGGGTGGGACCGGGAGCGGGAGGAAGGAGGAGACTGTGATTGAGATGTAACTTGAAGAAATAAATAAATGTTGAAAAAAAATCTTCCTGAATGGGGATCAATATACTGAGTCAATGCGGTTGAATCTCTACCACAAGATACAGCCAGCTGATGCACAGCAAAGAGTATGTTGACCATTAAAATACTGTCATCAGGCACCACTAGATTGTATTTATAGCAAAGCACTTTACTAACCATTTCCATTTGTTCCTCATAGGCAGCAGGGATGCCAGCCCCTGTCTTAGAAGGAGGAGCTAAGGCTCAAGGCAGCTCTGTTGGCTTAAGCACCAAAGACAGTTAATGACTGGTGAGGTTTCTCCCCACAAAGCTCTCTGGTCGTGTGGTAATTTATTTCAACCTTGGCCTCATTATCAGCAAACTCTCTCCCAGCTACTCACCTGATGCCCCAATAAATATTGTTAATTCGCCTTTCAAAGGCCTTTCCCCTTCTAATAGATTAAGTTCCGGCTAGCCTCCTAGCACCCCCTCCGTTGCGCTTGCTTTCTCTAATCATGTAACTCCCTGGAAGGCATAAATGCCTTTGCCTCAGGCAAGGACGACTTTTCTCCAGCACCCTATGCAGACAGAGCAAGCAAGTTTTGAATGAGGGAACCACACTTTTCTGCACGGAGATAATTTGCAAAGTCCCTGGGAGAGACATGGAAAGGTTTTCAACAAGGAACATGAAATGTCACAATGGGTGAAGAAGAAAGAAAAGAAATCTAATTGCTTCTCGGCCTTTTGGCTAAGATCAAGTGTAGAAAAGAAATCTAAAATTTAAAACAAGGGCAGGTTAGGGGCACTTGGTGCACAAGTCTGCTCACCCTGAGTTCAATTCCTAGAATCCTCATAAAAGTGGAAGGGGAGAACTTACTCCTCAAAGCTGTCCTCTGACTGCCACATGTGCACCTTCCCCACCATACACACACATAACAATTAAAGTGTTGTAAAAATTAAGATAAAGACAATGAACAACTTAGCAATGGTCAGGTCTGTATCAGGTCTTCTTGTGGTTCAGAACCTGACCTCTCACTCCATTTGTAGCTATGCCATTGCTTTCAAATCACCATCCCTTAATTTCTGCTGAGCATCCATCCCTCGGATGTCTTTATTTACCTGTCCCCACCCCACAGAGAATGTCAGGTCTATGAAAGCACAAACCCTGTCTGTCTCCTTTACTCTTTTGCCCACAGTCTTTAAGCCCTCTCCTGGGCTCTCTCTCATAAATATCAGTTTCAAGAATGAACGTTTTACTCCGTGTTGGGGGCCAAGTCAAGCGCTCAACAAAGCTTAAGGTTGTGTTGCTGAAGCCAACCCCCAGACCGAGCTTTATATTTTGCATTTTATAGGTTCCCACAATCTTTGTGTGGGGGGGATGAGTTAAAGCTGAAATGTCATCAAAGGCTGAAATGTCAGATTCCGAAGAAACTCGCACACACCTCCCCGCCCCCTCAAGCCCACTCAGTTCCTGTGGGCTCTTCCCAGCACTTCTCATCCCTCCCCCATCCTCCACCATTCCAGGGGGCCTCCACTTCCTGTCCCCCAGCTTCTGATTCCATTTTGGCTATGCACTCTCTTGGCTCCTGATTGACTCAATCTTGATCTCTTTTCTCTCTCTCTCTCTCTCTCTCTCTCTCTCTCTCTCTCTCTCTCTCTGTCTCTGTCTTTCTCTCTTTCTCTCTTTTTCTTTCATCCATTCTGTTGGCTGTGTTCAGTCTGGACTCTTCCAGATGCCTCTGGCTGTACTCTCCTTCATATCTACATAAAACCCTTCTCCTCAACCGTACCCCTAGGATTGGTCATGTTCTCATTTTCATTCAGTGAGGTCACTAGTAATTTCATGAGCCTGAAATTCACAACTATTTTCTCAGAGAAACGTCTCTCATTCATTCCAATCTCACATCAACATTGGAGACTGTTTTTCATAGGCTTCTTTTTAAAAAAGTGTAAGTAGAACGTGTAATCACTGCTATGATCAAACACTTGACATAAGTGAAGCAAGATAAGGAAGAAGAGTTTAGTCTGGCTCACAGTTTCAGGGGAACACGCTCCATCGTGGCAGGGAGGGTAACCAACCGGTCACATTGTATCCATTGCTGCTGTTGATTTCACTTTCTCCTTTGGATTTAGTCCAGAACCTCAGCCTATGGACTAGTGTAGTCCACAGTTGAGGTGTATCTTCCCACTTCATTTAACCCAATGCAGGCAGTTCCTCAAAAGCATGCCCAAAGGTTAACCTTATCTAGATGATCCCTCAGGAGTATGCCTAGGGTCTTGCTCCTTTGATTCTAGATTCTGTAAATGTTATCATCAGTATTAACCATTATGACCTTCATTTAGATATTCAATAAAAGCTTGCTGAACACCAACTGTATGTGAGATTGAGGGCAGAGTGTACACAGTTAGGCAGAACCTTGGAAAGGACTAAATTATACTAGAGCTGACTTTCTCATTACTGATTTCTTTTCAGCCTCCTCTATTGGCTTGCCACCATTTTCCTTCACTCCTCCAAATGGGAGTGTTCCTCAGGTCCAGTTGTAAGTATCTCTGTTGATTTCCACCTGGAAGGCTTCCTATGCAGTTCCTTCTTGCACAGGTACCAACAAGAGGATGTCTTGTTAACCCATGTGCCTCATACTGACCTTTTCCTGAGTGCTCAACCTGCATCTCTTCCCACCAGGGCATCTTACCACTTCCTATCTCATAGGTCAGCATAAGGGTGCTTGCCAGTCAACTCAAGCACCTGGTCATGGTGAGAAGGCTCCCTTTGCAGCAGAAAAGGCAAACTTATTGAGCAGTGCCATTAATTTTTTTAATTGATTCTTTGTGAGTTTCACATCATGTATCCCAGTCTGGCTCATCTCCCTCTCTTCATATCCACCCTTCACCTTTGCAACCTCCCTCGCAAAATAAAAAACCCACAAACAAACAAACATAAAATAAAATATAGAATACATCTCATTGTGTTAGCTATAATGCATCACAGTGTGTTCCACAGTATATCTTTCTGTCCACACATCTTCACTTGCAAATGTTCATTGCAGTGAGTCATTGGTCTGGTTCAAGATCTCTAGATTCTGTGACTCCATCAATATTGGATCCTCATTGGGATGCCTCCCAGTTATTGCCCTGTACATGGAGATCCTGCAGCTTTGGATCTACAGGACCAGCCTTTCCACATGCTCCAGCAATTCATAGATGGAGTAGATTTTGAGGTGGGCCAACTCAAAACCCTGGATCTAAGCTGGGTGGTAGCTGAGTTGGTCAGCCTGCCAGATCTCCCACATCTGCACCACCAGGTCTCAATCGCCAGCACTGCTTCAACTAGGCCACCCAATGCCACCACTGACAGAAGGCAGGGTCAACTCTCCTGCTCTCATGCCCTCAGAACCGGCTCACCCATTTCCACCCCTCCAGAGCCAGCTCCACTGTGCTGCCGAGTCAAAGCTCGTGGGGGGAGGGGGGATGCAGCTGGCACTCTCTTAAGCACTGAAGCCATGTAAGAGGCTGGTTTACTCCTGCCTTCACCTCCACCATCTGGGCCAGCTCCACTATGTTGCGCAAGTGAAGTTCAGGGCCTGCTCTCCTGACTACTACAGCCAGCTCTCCAGACTACTGGAGAGGGGAGAAGGAGGACATCACACCTGTACCTATATGCCATCTCACTGTAGATGAGTGGCTGGGCCAGCTCTCCTGCATCCCCACCACCAGGGTCAGTTCTGCTGTGCCGTCCAGGCAAGGCACAGGGCCTGCTCTCCCTAGTGCTGCTGCAGACTAGAGGTGGGACCTGCTCTCTAGAGTGCTGCAGCCAGGGAGGGGTGGAGCCAGTTCTTGGTGGCTGCCCCCAACCACAGACATCTCCATATTCTACAGTGGCAATATGAGCCACATGCACATTAAAACGGATCCCTACCCTTGCACAGCCACAGACCCAGACATGGCCCTCAGTGGCAGCTTGGGCTTGGGCCTCACTGTGGCCCCAGGTGGTGAGGCTGGCCACTCAGGACAGGTTACTCCTCTGCACCTTAGTGTTACTTTGTTTTCTAATCACTGTCTCTGAATGGTTGAATAAATGCTGAGCCCTATGATTGGCCAAAGATAGAGGTAGGCGGGACTAAGGCATGGGCTTCTGAAGCAGAGAGGTTCATGGTAGAAGCCTCCAGGAGAAGAAGCCAGGAGCAGGAAGGAGGAGACACACTATGGGGTAGATTAAAGAAGATCATTCCACGTGGCCTGAAACATCAGCATAGCATGGAGAATAGCAGTCCAAAGGTACATATGTATAATATATGGGGTCATATTTGGAGAATAGAATTAAGAGCTAACTTAAGCTCTTAAGGATTAACACCACTGACCCATTAACTTTAATATAAATACTGGTAAATAATTTAATTACTTAATTTCTATACCTTAGAGTCTCCAGTTCTCTTTCTCTCCCATCTGTCCACCACATACTCTCACATTATGGTAGCCCCTGGGTTACATCCTCTGGCAAGCAGCTATCTACAGCTTGTCTATGCCATGTGCTAGAGGGCAGATATGTGGATGGTATGTTGGTTTCTCACTGCGCTGTGTGGTGGTAGGCAGGACGCTCGCTGTGTGTCTATGGGGCAGAAGACAGTTCTGTGGGCATCTTTCTCGTCTGCATTGCATGGCACAGCAGAATGCAGGTCTCTGTCTGTCTTCCTTCTCCTGCGCTGTGCTGACTGGATTTGATTTGATTTGATTTTTATGAGTCCTATGCCTAATATAGTTTTGGCCACCAAGCCAGGCATCAAGCTAGGATGAAGAAAGGACAGCCATTGTGCTTTGTCCCTGACTGATATAAGAACATCACCACCAACAAGGTGTCTCTTTGCCCATTGCCAGGAGGAGCCATTATTTTTTTTAAGTGACAGGAAGCAGGGGAGACACCTCATTGAGTTAAGTGGGTGCCATGCAAGCAGGAGGACCTGAGTTCAGATCCCCAGCACCCACATAAATCTGAGAGTGGCTGCGTAGGTAAACAATCTGAGTGCTCTCACATCAAGACGGGATCACCAGAGACTCAAGAGCCCACTGGAAACAGCTGCAAATAACTAAGACACCCTGTCCAGGTGAAAGATGAGGACAGATACCTCAAAGTATGACAGGTTTGTCACACATAGTTGCTATCCACAGCTGCCTGTCCGTTCTTAAATACCCTCTACGAACCAGAGACTATAAACATCTCCCCTTTTTTGTAGTATGCAAAATTACTAGTTAATTTGGAACAAACTAATTCTGTCTGTATGGAGCTAAGGAGTGGCTACTTTCCATCCTATGTTGCTGAGGCTGGAGGTCCCAGATGACTGGCTGCCAAGTGATTTCTCAATGAATCCCTCGTCAGCATGATACATATATACAGAAATCTACACTATTCTGTTGTATAAAGATCAAATAAAGCTGGGAGTGGTGGCACAGGCCTTTAATCCCAGCAGTAGGGAGGCAGAGGCAGGTGGATCTCTGTGAGTTCAAGGCCAGCCCAGTCTACAAAGTGAGTCCAGGACAGTCAAGGATACACAGAGAAACCCTGTCTCAAAAAAAAAAAAAAAAAACAACACACAATTTAAGGGAACTCATATTGCCTGAATTTAGCAGTTATTATGAAGCTATCATCAACAAGAGAGTGTTACGGTGAGAGACACCATAACATCAGTTATCATTATCAATACTGGAACAAAGTAGGAGGTGGCGAACCCAGATTCACATACTTACTCACTTGAAATGAAGCTGCTGATGCAGATCAATGGGGAAAGAATTCTCTTTCCCACAAGTGGTAGAGAAAAATAAACTTTGTCCTAACTTTGTACCATAAAAAAAGAAAAACCTCAAAATCAAGCCAGGTGAGTTGGCACTGTGATCCCAGCACTGGAGACCTGGAGGTCTGCCTGTAAAATAAATAAGTAAACAAGCAAACAAAGAAGTAAGAAAATTATTCTCTATAATAAGAAAACTAAGAGCCTAATTATAAAACAAACAAACTAGGGGCTGGGGAGCTGACACACCTGGCAAAGTACGTGTGTGTGTGTGTGTGTGTGTGTGTGTGTGTGTGTGTGTGTGTGTG
>CAJQZJ010032716.1:4406684-4422716 GCA_907164525.1 Lophiomys imhausi
ACACACACACACACACACACACACACACACACACACACACACACACAGTCAAGCAGCCTTCAAACTGTGGGCTGCTTCATCCTTATCTCTGCAGGGCTCTTCAGACTCTCTTCTGCAGTAAACAAGTAGCTACTGCCTGGAGACAGTTTCTTCTGTCACAAGATGTTTATTGATGAGGCCTGTTGTTCTCAGAATCCAAGATTACAGGAAAGAATGACTCAGAAAAGGGACAAGTCAGACCAGGAAGAAGTCAGACCAGCAAGATGGAGTCAGTTAGAGCTTCAAATTAAGGTCAGTGACTGGCAACTTCTAGGCACTATCCAGGTGATCTGAAAGAAGGCTTGAACACTGACAGTTGATATGCTACTGAATGTGGAGTCAGCCCTAGGCTGGAATTGGGTGTGGAGGAATTGTCACTTTTAGATGAAACACACCCTAGTGAAGAGCCAAGCAGGAATCTAACCCAAAGTTCAAGAGAGCCAAGATACAGATGCAAAGGAGAGATAGAGAGGCCCAGTTTTCAGTCACAGATCAGACACCTATAGAACCAAGTAAAGAGTCAGCACTTTTTGGCAAAAGCAGTTTGAGTCCCTGTTTCAGCCCAATTAACTTGTTTGCAGAGTGGAGTGTAATACATTATGGGAATATTCCTCCTCCTCCTCCTCCTCCTCCTCCTCCTCCTCCTCCTCCTCCTCTTCCTTCTTTTTTGTTTGTTTGTTTGTTTGTTTGTTTGTTTGTTTCTGGTTTTCCAAGACAGGGTTTCTCTGTGTAGACTGACTGTCCTGGAACTCAGTCTATACAGCAAGCTAGCTTTGAACTCAGAAACTGTTTGTTTTGCCTCTGACACCCAACTGTCACCACACTCAGCCACACAGCTGCAAGCTTCCTTTTTTTTTGAGACAGTTTCTCTGTGTAACAGTACTAGTTGTCCTGCAATTCACTTTGTAGATCAGGCTAGCCTCCAATTCACAGAGATCCACCTGCCTCTGCCTCCTGACCATGGCTGGCCATTACAGACAGCTGGAACTGCCATGTGGGTGCTGGGATTTGAACCTGGGTCCTTCAGAAGAGTAGTCAGTGCTCTTAACCACTGAGTCATCTCTCTGTCCTGCAAGCTTCCTTGTCTTTTCCCCTAAGCATCCTTCATTTTTCTAAACAGACAGTAAACAAATATCTAAGGACTGTCAATGGTCACCACGCCACCACCCTACTTTGAACACCCAATTATTAATCTTCCACCAGCAATCACTGGTTGCAACCAACCCAAGTCCCACCCAAACTCTAGCCTTCCTTCCAACTTCCTACCTTATCTACAAAGGCTTTCAGCCTCCAGCTCTGCCTGAGGTCACTTGGTTCTCATCTGTTCCTGGACAGCCCCTGGGTATATGCCACCTGTTATCAGCAAGCATCTCTTTATAAAGGTACAATGTGCTTCTGACAGGCACAAGACTGAGTTCTTTCCTTATTACTGTGCCAACTCCTAGCCAACACAGCCACTGCCTAGAAATATTTTCTGATCAACTGGCGAGATGACATACTCATGGGAACTTCCAGGCCTGTCTTCCGAAGGGTCTGTGGAGATCTTGGAGGAACACTGAGTTTCTCTTCCAGTGTCTGATTCAGTCTATCATCATTTATGGAAAGTTTTTTTTTTTTTTTTTTTAGTTTTTCTAGACAGTCTTTGTATATCCCTGGCTGGCTAGACTCACTTTGTAGACCAGGCTAGCCTTGAACTCACAGAGATCCTCCTGCCTCTGCCTCCTGAGTGCTGGGATTAAAGGCATGTACCACCACACCCAGTTTGTGACTAATTCTTAATCATTTTATACTTTTACTGGGTCCAACTTACCGTAAGGACTTGAATTAAAGAGCCAATAGTAAGAAAGAAAGAAAACTGCAGCAAAATTACAAGCATGAAGTGGCTCATAACATGAGATCACTCATGCATGCAAATCTTTGTCTAGAAAGGTTTCTTAACTGGGGGGAGTTTGCATACACTCCATCCCAGTAGGCTGCCTGAGTCTATAGAGTCCATCCAGCTGAATTTTTTCTGATAAAAATTATGTGTTCGTTCCCTGAGATTCAAATTTAACTAGGCATCCTCCATTTTTTATTTACTAAATTGGCAACCTTACCCCAAGGAGACATGTGACAATATCTGGACAGGTTTTTCACTATTGAAAATTAACTTGTTTCTAGTAAATAAAGGCCGGAGACACTTCATGGCAGAGTCAGCCCACAGTAATCTCATCCCAGATGTTAATAATGCCACCATCAAGGGAGCCTGATTTAAGCAAGGGGGTGGTACTGATCTATAATCCCAGCATTCAGGAAAGTGAGGCAGGGGTGGGGGAAGGCATAACTCAGGGTTAGGGTACTTGTTGTGCATGTGTGAGGTCCTGGGTTCTATTGTCAGTAGTGCAAACACACAAAACCCCAATTAGATCATAAAAGAAACTTGTTATATTGATGGGTGTGGTAACATATGCCTGTAATCTCAACCGTGTGTGGCAAGAGGGAAGGATCTAGAGACTAAAACATCAAGATGAACATCTAAAGAACAAGTTTATGGAAAAAAAGGAAACCATTCCCCACTTGGCGGGGGGGGGGTCATACAGAAATGGAGCATGGTCAGGCCTGCTGTAGAGAGCAACTGGAAGCCCTTCCAAACCTGGGCTTCATCCAATGAACACAGCATGCCTGAGAAAAACCCTTGCTATGCAAACAGAAAAGGCAGGGCAATAAAAATACCCTGTAGTAGGCTCTGAACCTCACGGTTTTCAGGCTTTTTTCTCTTCACTCACCAGCCCACTTCAGTTCTGGGAAGTGATTTCTCTTTCTTAATAAACTGCATTTCTGTTTCTAAGCACGTGTCTTTGGCCCAATCATTTCCTGGTCCTGCAGCACAAGACCCTGGAGTACGATGCCCTCTAAACTCAAGATCTGCAGCCCTGCACTAAGAATGCTTCTTCTTTTCTTTTATCCCTGTTGGGTACTGGCCAAAAGCCTAAGCACCTTGCCCCGGTGCTCTGGGCTTTGTCACTCTTCCTTTGAAGGCCTCTCTCCATCTACCATATAGTTTTATCCAGACTTCCATTGCTGAACATGCCAGCTTCCTCAGACCCTAACTCAAAAAGACATGGCTTTCTCTACTCTTCTCTCTCTCCTTCCTCCCAGCAGCTGTGGACATTTACACCTGACTACCCAGCCACTTTTGTCTCAATCTCTAATTGCCCTCAGACTCCCTTCTGAGTCTCTTTTTAAATCTTTGTATTAGTGAGACTAAGAAATTGAAAGGAACCCAAAATTCCCCTAGCACTTGGGAGGTAGAGAAAGGAAGATCAGCAACTCTGGGTCATCCTTGACTACAGAGCAAGCTGAGTCCAGCCTGTTCTACATTAGACCCTGTTGGGGGGGGGGGGGGGGGGGGGGTGAAGGAGAAGAGGGGAAAAGAGAAAAGCTGAAGGTGGGGAGGAAGAACAGCAATGATGGAGCGGGAAGGGGGCAAGTTTGAAGTGAGCCTGGGCTACATAGCAAGACTCTGTCTCCTACAAAGACAGTATCACTGCAAAGTATCCAGTATCCAGCTAGTATAACTCAGCAATAGGACACTTGCCCCCACCCCTAACCAACAACGATCTAGTGTCATTAGAATAGCACACCAGGACAAAGGTTCCCCTATAAACCTACAGGACTTTCAACCACCCTACCCACATCACCTTCAAAAACATGTTTGCAAAGTTTATTGTGAATCTACAAGCCACTAAAAACTGGAGCATTCTGAGGGATTTCTGAGGGGCCATTCTTTTGTACTTGTTCTTTGTTTTTCAGTGTAGGAGTAGAACACAGGGCCCTCGCACACACAGTGCAAAACTGCCCCCCACTTCCCTGTTGAGTTCTAGGCCCAGTTTGAAAGTAGTATTTTATCATGATAAAACACCCCTGCCTCCTATACAGGGGGAGCTATGAAAAACTGCTGAATGCATTTGGTAGCAGAAACTCGGAGGTATTACAGGATATTCCAGGTTCTCACAAAGCCCTAAGAAGGAATGAAAACAACTGTGAAACACACAGTACTTGCAGCAAAGCCACCTACCTTCCTGTCCTCAGCTCGCTGAAGAGGTCCATTACAAAGGGTGTGTGTGCATGTATGTGTGTGTGTGTGTGTTTGTGTGTGTGTGTGTGTGTTTGTGTGTGTGTGTGTGTGTGTGTGTGTGTTCCAGAGAAGATCAAAAGTTTTCACAGCTGATTAGCATCCAGAAAGCAACAGCCTGCTTTAACCTTGAGATGCAAATAGTCAAGGACTGTCAACAGATCTAAAGGGCTGGCGGATTTGATGGAAGATCAAATTCCCGACATTTCTAGGGCAATTAGTTTCACATGCAAAGTCATTGGAATGGGCTGCCCACTCTCCACCCGCAGTAAAGCTGATAAGAGGTTTACAGACTTCGGACTAATTGGCCTGCACCCACCCAGCAGAGTTCATTATCCTTATCCCCAGTTCTTAGAACAGAGAATGTGAACAGGATTATTTTTCTGCGCTCCCTCTGAAGGAATGGCCTCTTAAATATCTCTCCGTTTTAGATCGCTATACTTAAACTCCAGGTACCACAGGTAGGTATTGTGCGGCTAACTGTTCACAGTGCTGGAAAGAAAAGGTCTACAATGAAGTAAAGACTCTTTGCAGGCTTCTCTTAATGGTCTGCCTGAAGCTGAGTCTTGGCCTCAAATGGGCTTAATGGCTCAGCACTATTATTTGACCATTACAGAAACCAGGGAGGAAGTTGCTGTCATTTCCAGCCCAGGACTTTGGAGCATGAACTAAATGGATTTTGAAAGATCTGATTGCTAAGCTGCTTTCCCCATGCCTACATCCCACAACTGACCTCTCCTGATGTGTAGTGCTGTCTGTGATGGACAAGCTCCAGCCATGTGGGCAAGGGCACATGGTGACTCAAAAGTAGTCCATTGTCAGGATAAATTTTCCTACTCAGATGTCTGGTTATGTTGCCCTTTGTCATTACCTTGGCTCTCTGAAGAGCGGCCCATCAGCATCCTCTGGGGCCATTTGATGACTAGAGATCTTCCATTGAGGAGCTCTGCCTGCCTGACAGGTGTATGATCACCCTGAATGCCACTCCCAAGAGCATGCATTTTGATACTTTCCGCTCCCTTCCAGTGATGAGGTTGTACTATATTAGAGTTGGCAGCCTGCTCTCTCAGATTAGGCAAAGGACACTTGTGAAGACCTACCCTAAGGAAATACGGCCAGCTGGAGATGGTGGCTGGTGGGACCCCAGCCCAACCACTCGGATTGCCACTGGCACCTCCACCCTTTTGGCTTTCATGAAGAAAGTGGTGTCTCAGGAGATGGAGACTAGAGAGATGGACATCAAAATTCATAACTAAAGAAGTCATCTGGTTTAAAAAAAAAAAAAAAAAGACTGGAAACTATTCCCTACCTGGGTTACATGCTTGGGAGGGAGGGAAAAGCTGGCAATATACAAATGTTGGGAGAGGAAAAACAAGTTCTACTTAAATAACCTATGAAGGGTCATGAGCCTCCCTGGCCTAGGCCCAGTGTTTCAGGGGGGGGGGGGGGGGGCTTTCCTCAGCTCGCTAGCTCACTCCCATTCTCAGGAATTCTTTTCTTTTCTTAATAAGCCATCTCTGTTTCCGTTTCTAGCTGGGTATCCCAGGGTGTCTACCTGCTGTGATTCTTTCTCCAGAGGCAGAGGAGTCTACAGATGTCAGCAGGTGTCCTCCAAGCTCTCTGCCCTGGACTCCTCTGTAACCCTGGGACAGAATAGGCCCCAGATCCGCTGCATGACACCTGCTAACCTTCCTGGAGTGCAACAGTCAGGTGTGGTGATTAACAACAAGGCTCTTACATCTATCACTTTGCTAACTTTGTAACCTTCTATAAAGTTATTTTTTAACTGTGGTTTCCTCATGGCCTTTATGTGAGATAGCACGCTTTGAGTTGAAGTGGGCAAGGAACACACCACAAATAGATGGTGAGCCTTCTTCAGTCAGTGCAGCCTTGGGGAGTGGTTGTGGCAATTCGAGCCAGACTCAGGCTTTCCTCCTACTCATTGACATCCACAAAAATGGACAACAAAACAGTAAAACCCTGTGATTTGTCTCATCTCCTCCTTTTTCCATTATAAAACCTTTCTCTAACCTTGCCTAGACCCTCCTGTCCCACTTTCATTTTTAATGGTTTTCAAATTTTTTTATTTTGCATGTACGAATGTTTTGCCTGCATGTGTGTCTGTGCCCCATGAACGTGCAGTACAGAGATCACAAGAGGGTGACAGAGCCTCTGGAACTGGAGCTACAGTAGTTAGCTGCCACAAGGGTGCTGCGAACCCAACCTAGGTCCTCTCCTTTCCAAGAGCAGCTACTGCTTTCTAGCCACTGAGCCACCTCTCTGGTCCTATTTTTTTTTTTTTTTGTTCTTTGTCAGTTTTATGCATATAATGAATTTTAGTCACCACCGCCCTCATTATACCCTCTCGTTTCCCCCTCCTCCTGCTAAAATCCTTCCTCTCCAATCCCTCTCTTACTTGCGTATCTTTTGGGGGTGAACTAATATTTTTGCATGAACGTGAGGGAGGTCACTCACTAGATCAAGGGCAAGTTATGAGTATCTACAACACTGAATAAGTGACACCCCTCCCCCCAACCATAAGAAACTTTCTGTAGTCCCCCAGGAATGGATCCTTCCCCTTTCCATGATGAGGTGTTGAGAGGCCCGATCTTGTGCAAGCTTGCAGGTGACCACAGCTACAGTGAGTTCAATGGTGCAATGGCCAGTGTCATGTCCAGAAGACACCTTTTTGCAACACACATCCCTACCCTCTGGCCCTCTTCCATTCTTTCCACTCCCTCTTGACAATGCTGCCTGGGCCTTTGAGAGATTTTTTAAATTTTTCTTCAAAACAACAAAAAAAAATTTTTTTTAATTTTTTTTTTTTTTTTTTTTTTTTTTTGGTCAGGATCTTGTATAATCCATGTTGGCTTGATCTTGCTTTGTAGTCAAGCACAACCTTAAACTCCTGATACATTTACCTCCCAAATGCTGGGAGTACAGACTTGTGCCAACATAACCAACTTTCTTCCTGTTTTGCTATCAGAAAGCTACACCACCCCACTGACCTTCACTCCTCTGGCAACCCTCCTGCATGTATTGACTCAGGGTTAACATCGCGCCTCCCACAAAAAGTGACCTTCCACTGTTTTCTGTTGCTCAGCTCTCCTATCAGTGATAGCATCCACAGCGGACCAACCCTGAGCACTGGCAGACCACAGGAGGGTGCTACCCAAGGCCCTCACTGCCCTGCTCTGCTACAGAGCCACTTTTTTGTCCTTATCAGTCCCAAACTTCATTTTAGGCAACACGGTCCCTCCACAGGCTGTTCGTGACAACCCAGCAAAGAAAAGTCAGTCACTTCTAGGAAGTCTAGAAACTTCAGTAAAGCCATAAGAACACAAAACTCATCAAATTAGCACACTAAAAAGCGAAGGGAAGAGATCAAGACCTTGGAGTGGGGAAATTATGTTTCTTTTGAGACAGGGTCCTATGTATCTCAGGCTAGCTCCAAACTCCCAGAGTAATTGATGATGACTTTGAACTTTATTTCTCTTGCCTCCACCTCCCAAATACTGGGATTATACATTGCTGAGATGGAACACAAGGCTTCGTGAATACGTGAATACCAGGCAAGCACTCTGTTATTGAGCGGCATCTGGGAGGACGCATTTTGATGGGACCATAGAGAGAAAGCTTGTCACCATGTGGAGAGCAAGCAGCTCTGGGAGCCATAGTCCTTGGGGGCAGATGAGGGCTCAACAGCTAAGAACTGAGAAGGTAAAATGGCCAAAGGCTTTGGGCAGACACAGATAGGTCAGCTTCTCCCTCTTGTCACCTTGCAACCTGGGACCCACCTCCCTAAAGCAGCCAGTGACAGCTGTTTGCCTGGATAAGCATATTCATGGCTGGCCCTGCTGCATGTAGAGGCGTGAGAATTTTAAATCTGTGTTTTCTGTATCTGTCATGAGCGTGAAAACTTTGGCAATTAAATCATAGAAAGCAGTAAGATCGAAGCAAGAGCATGCACGTTCTTGAATTTAAAGAATAAGCTTTTTCTTCTGCAGGGACTGCCAAGTAACTAAAATCAAGGACAAAGGGCAGAAAATGATGCATGTGGGATTTTTTATTACACCCTGTGGTGGGTCACCTTCTGAGGGAAAAGGACCCACAGGCTACAAGTGAACAGTAATAAATGCACACAGAAACACCACAGGTTTCTACACTCATTGCTCTTTGTTAGCTAAAACATTTGAAGTATCAAAAATGTGATTTCTCATGTGAGAGTGGCTGCGGCATATGAAGGCCAGAGGACAGCCTCGAGACTGTTACCACCAGAGTTCAATGCCTGTAACACACATAAGCTAGATGAGGCAGCATACCTCTATAATCCCGCTCAAGATGGGAGGTAAGACGGGAAAGTCATCTTAGGTAGAAGGGCAAGAACTGACCCCCCCAAAAGCTGTCCTCTGTTCCCTTCATCCTGGAACTTGTGTACCCACGCATACACATACAATAAACAAATAAGGGGCTGGAGAGGTGGCTATGTGGTTATAAACAAATAAGGGGCTGGAGAGGTGGCTATGTGGTTAAGAGTTCTAGCTGCTCTTGCACATGGCCAGAGTTCAGTTCCCAGCATCTGCAAGATATTTTCACAACCCTGTTAACTCTGCTTCCAAAGGAATCCATCACCCTCTTCTGGCTCCTGAAGATATTGTACTCACATGTACAGACCCAGACAGACAAAAGATAGATGATTAGAAATCAAAATAAAATCTTAAAGTATTTTCTCTAAAGCGAGAGGACTTGCCTAGTTGGCTACATTTTTGACCAGCAGGCCCAAGGGTTTTATACCTGCCTCAGACTCCCCAGGACTGGAGTGACTTATGTACCAACACAACCAGCTTTTTATTACATTGGTTCTGGAGCTGGAACTCGATCCTTCTGTTTGCAAGGTAAGCCACATACTGACTGAGCAGTTTCCCCATCTCCTCAAATGTGGTTTGTATTGGTGTCCATAGGTGCCATGTGTTAGCCTCTACCTCCCCAATGCTTCCATGGAGGAGGAAGAGGAAGAAGAGGAGCAGGAGGAAGAGGAAAGTAAGTCAGGAAGATATTTTTGGGTAACCCTTCCAGGAAAATCTCACAGAAAAAGGCCTTTCCTTCATTGCTGTTGAAATCCAATGCAGGTTTTGTCGTTACTCGGGTTCCAGGACATTCTTTACAGGAACCCATAATAGGACAGAGAGGATTTGTACAATGAGGGCTCTGCCGCACCTGGCCAGAGGGGATTCATATCACTTCAGCTTACATTGCATCGGTGGGAACTGGTCTCTGCCACAAACTCAGTGGCCTGGGGCTGTAAAATACAGTCCAGCTCCACGAGTGTGCCCAGGGGGAAAGGAAAATTGGTTACTAAGCACCTGGTCGCTACCACAGCAAGCACCATTAACAGTGGCATCTAGTCAGCTCCACGCTTGGTTCTGTCCTTCATTGGCACAGTGTGTGATGCAGACATGGCTGGGTTCAGCAAGATTGATCGATAGCCACGGGAGGCAGAGCAATCGTCTTTCCCTAGATTGGTCCATTCCTGGCAGGCCGGCTGTCATTTCCCATTTCCTGACCATGGCAGACATGGCTAATTAATCATGACATCCCTTCCCTGTAACTCCAGTCACACTGGGCAGCTTTCATCAGGAGAGAGCTGCAAGCATTCAAGGCCAGCGGATTGTTAGAGCTGGCAGACAAAACCACACTTATCTGCCTCCGGGAACCCTTCCATCCCACCCATTCTGTCTATGGGGAAGCTGAAACCCAAAGAAAAAGAGTAACTTCATCTGTCCACCGGTCCATCCACCCTCCCACTGGCCAAGGTGCATTGTGTCCTTACTATTTTCTAAAGACTCTGCCAGGCTCAGACAGTGTTTCTTAAGACAAAATCTAGGCCTGCCTTCAGCAAACACACAGCAGAGTAAAAAGTGAGCTGAGTGAACATGTGATTACAACTCAGGACAAGTGTCTAGCAAAGGCAGGTTGATGAAGGAGAATGTGATTACAGAAGACAGAACATTTAAGCCACATGCAGGTGCTTCACACCTGGAATCCCAATACTCTGCAGCTGGAGTCGGGAGGATCATGAGTTCAAGGTCAGTCTCAGCTGCATGGGAAGTTTGAGGCCAGCCAGGGCTACATAAGACCCTGCCAAGAAAGAGAAAAGAGGAACTGAGAGATGGCTCAGTGGTTAAAAACACTTGTTACAAGTGGCAGAGGCCCAGATTTGGTTCCAAGGACCCACACGGTGACTCACAACCATCTGCAACTCCAGTTCCAGGGTATCTGACACTCTCTTCTGACCTCCATAGGCACTAAGCATGTATGCAAGGCATGGAGGAAAAATACTCATACATATAAAATAAAATGAATAACCTAATTTTTTAAATTAAAGGAGAGGTGGAAGAAGGAGAGGGATGGGGAAGGGGGGAAAGAAGGGAAGGAAGGAGGAAGAGCGGGATATATTCTGGTACTTGCCAAAGACGATAAGGAAAAGGCTACCATATAGGGTTTTGCAATAGGCAAAAGGCCTGGGCACAGCTCCAGATATAATAAGGAAGACTAGAGGTTTAGAGCCAAGAGGTAGAGTGAAGGTTTAGGAGCTTACTAAGAGGTCAGAACAATTCTGGCTGAGCTGACTTATCTGTATTCTTGCTAGAAGCAGATGAAGGTGACCTTCAAGTTGGGAATTCTTCCTAAATGACTTAACAGTATTATTAAATAGACCTGGTACAGGTCTCACCAGGACATATAATGAAGGTCTAGGACACTGAGAAGCATTTGAACAGAGTGAGGTCAAGAAGTGTTTGCCAATAGTGACAACTAACCTCAGCTGTGAGGGTTAGGGAGGACCTGTTGAGAAGAAAACCATCTATACCAAGACTTAAAATATGAATATTTTTAAGATAGGAGCCTCTCAGGCATAGGAACTAACCCACCCTCAGGCAGACTTACTTACAATAAAACTTGGGAATTAAGATGGCATATATACAAAATAGCAAGGTATAGGAATATCAACTAGCTAGTGCTGTATAACAAACCATACCAAGTCTTTATAACTTAAAGTCATAAAACAGGAGCTGGGGAGATAAAAAGTGCTTACTGAACAAGATAAGTACCTGAATTTGGGTCCCTAGCACCTATGAAAGAGCCAAGTATTGCAGCACACGCCTGTAATGTGTAGTTATTGGAGGCAGAGGATCTGTGGAGCTCAGTAGTCAGCTAGTGTATCTGAACTGGTGAACTCAGAGTTTAATGTAAGACATTGTCTCACTAATAAGGTTGAAGATCCCAGCAAGAGGCTCAGTCAGTAAAAGAGCTTGCTGTCAAACTTGGTGACTTAAGGTTAATTCCCAGGACAGACACGGCAGAAGGAAAGAAGCAACTCCCAAAAGTTGTCCTCTAATCCCTGCGCATGCACTATGGCAAGCATGTGCCACCCCCAACACACACACACACACACACACACACACACACACACACACACACACACACACACACACACAAATGAAAACAAAAAGTCAAGAACAATTAAAAAAGACACCCTAAAATTGACTTCTACCCCCATGGACCTGGACACACACAAATTACACATATACACAACTCCATTCAAAAGGACCTGACATCTCTCTGGTAACTGTGGGTACATGTATACACACACATGTACCAGGCACACACAGTCTTAACTGCATTATTTTTGCTCATGAGTCTAGGATCAGATGGCCTGTTCTTGTCTCAGCTAAGCTTATCTAAGCATGGACGGCTGCCAGATGTGAGGCAGATAGCTCTCTCCCCTTGCACGTCTGGGCATTAGCTAGCTGGAGACTGGCTTAAAGACAGCCTTGGATGCTACAACCAGTCTCCTTCCAAATAGGTCCCTATCCTCTGGCAGGTTACCCTGGCTCTGTATACGCAGCAGTGACAGGTTCCAAGAGCAAGCAGAAATACTCCATTTCTCTAAGTCTAGGCTCAGAATCAATACAATACCATGTCAAGTATCCTTATGAATGAAACGAGTCATAAGGCCATACCAGAGTCAAAGGTCAGGAAATAGAATTAACCCCTCATGGGAGGGGCTACATAATCTTTTTGTAAGGCATACACACACAGTCACACAGGGAAATTTGTGCTTTTTTCTTGCTGGCTCACTCCCTTCCTTTGCTCTTGGCATATGTATTCTTGCCTTTCCAGGAGAGGAGCATCAAGGAGCAAGAATGGAGAGAAGTTAAGAACAACCAAGGAGTTTTGTCCATAATACGCTCAGATGCTCGGAAGCCTAAATGTGCTGTAGCAGGATGGGGCTGGAGAGATGGCTCAGTGGTTAAGAGAGGTTGCTACTCTATCAGAGGACCAGTGTTCAGATCGAGCACCAACTGAGCAGCTCACAATCACCTACAACTCCATTCAAAAGGACCTGACATCTCTCTGGTAACTGTGGGTACATGTATACACACACACACCAATAAAATAGTAAGTCTTAAAAAAGGAAAAAGTAACAAGACCACTTATGAATTTCAGAAAAGCTGTATCTGTACCCTAATTGACTGTTGATAAGTCCAGTATAAGAGGAGGACAGATGAAGCACAGTGGCAAGATTCAAGAGATATCCAGGCAGTTCCTACCTATGGTGGGGAGAAATGTGAGAGGGTCCATTGCTGGAACAGTTAAAGCAAGGCCATTGCCACTCTTGTTTTACACACAGTAAACTCAGAGATTGCTTTGTTCCTACCCTGGTGTTACTGAGTCAGTAGGGTCAGAGACCTAACACAGCCCAGCCTTGTTAAAGCTAGGCTCAGCCACCTATCCCTAATAGGCCAGCTGAATGGATAGGAAGAAAATTTATCCCATGTGTCCACATCAGAAAGAACAAATACAGAAGTCCAGTGACCACCCCTCCACTATCCACCCATGTCCTTCTTCAAGGTACTGACAGGAGGTCTGGGTTTAAGTAGAAGGCAATAGGTATATATAAGTAAGAAGTCCTGGGTTGGGGCTGGAGAAATGGCTCAGTGGTTAACAGTACTGGGTGCTTTTCCAAAGGACCCAGGTTCAAATCCCAGCAACCACATGGCAGTCCACAATTGTCTATAATTGCTGGGCATGGTGGCGCTTGCCTTTAACCCCAGCACTCAGGAGGCAGAGGCAGTCGGATCTCTGTGAGTTCAAGGCCAGCCTGGTCTACAAAGCAAGTCCAGGACAGCCAAGGATGCACAGAGAAACCCTGTCTCGGGGGAAAAAAAAAAAAAAAAAAAAAAAACAAGAAGTCCTGGGTCAAAGTATTAGCATCTGTAGCTATTTCCCAATCTCTAAAGACTTTAGTTTTCTGATATTTAGTGTGGTGTGCTGGACTTTGCCATTCTAGGAGGTTTACCTCTCAGAATGGCCTTGGTGTTCTTGTTTGGACCCTACCCATCACTGACCCATGAATGTCTAGGGCCTCGTTGGTCCTGCAAGGTTGTCTGGTAAGTTGTCAGAACTATATAAAACCTCTTCCTGGGAGACAAGCTCCTCCCTGGCTTGCACCAGGCTTCAGCCTTTTCCTTCTCCCAGCATGAGATTCCCAAATCTTGGAGGCCATTGTTCCAATAATCTGACAGGAAAACAGAGGGATACAAGTGTCTCTTTAGAATACCTTCTTCCAGTCAGGATAGTTAGTTGCCAGCCACAATGCTGGCAGTTCCTTGACTGCATTTCTGAAGGCATTCCTGGGAAACAAGAACACCAAGGCCATTCTGAGGGGTAAACCTCCTGGAATGGCAAAGTCCAGCACACCACATCAAATGTCAGAGAACTAAAGCCTTTAGAGATTGGGAAATAGCCACATACGCTAATAGCTAATATGTCTACTTGATGTGGTCTGGAGAATCATTAACCATTGTGAGATAAATGAACCGTGGCTGTTGCTAGTCCATATGTCCAGAAGCTTAGCTGCATGTCAACACCTGCCATTAGAAACCTTCACCCCTTTGGCTTTACTTTTTACAGACACCTTGCCTCTCTGTTTGTCTATCAGATGATTGGAACAAGTGATCCCCAAGAAGCTGGAATCTCACGCTGGGAGAAGGGATGCCTGGTGTCAGGCAGGGAGGACCTTGTCTCCTAGGAAGATTTTATGTAGTGCATGTATGTCACACATGTGGGTGCCTGTGCTAGCTAGTACCGTGTCAACCTGACATAAACCACAGTCATTTTGGAAGATGGATCCTCAGTAGAGAAGATTTTCCCCCACAAGAATGGCTCATGGGCAAGCATGTGGTACATTTTATCAGTTGATTATTGATACAGTAGTGCCACCTTGGGCTGGTGGTCCTGGGTTCTATAAGAAAGCAGCCTGAGTAAGTCATGATGAACAAGCCAGTAAGCAGTACCCCTCTATGGCTTCTGTATCAGCCCCTGACTCCAAGGGCCTGCCTTGAGTCCCTGATTTCCCTCATTGACAGATGGGATTGTAAGCTAAAGGAAACCCTTTTCTCCCCAAGTTGCTTTTAGTCAGTGGTGGTTTACCACAGCAATAGAAGCAATAACCAAGGCAGTGCCCGAAGAAGCCAGCAGTGTATATCAGATTCCCTGGAGCTGGAGTTACAGGTGGTTCTGAGCCACCCAGCATGAGTGCTGGGTATCAAACTGGGGTCCTCTGCAAGAGCAGTCAGTGCTCTTAACTACTGAGCCATCTCTCTCTGGCCCCATATTTATAAATTTCTTGAGATGGGATCTCATGGAAGATCTGGAAGAGCAGCAAGTACTCTTAATTGCTGAGACATCTCTCTAGCAACCACTCACACACACACACACACACACACACACATACCTTTTAAACTCTGTGTGTGTATGCGGGTGTGTGCACATGTGTGTGTAAAAGTGAGGACCAGCAGATGCTACTTGAAGTAAGAGGTCAAACTCTGTGTGTGTATGCGGGTGTGTGCACATGTGTGTGTAAAAGTGAGGACCAGCAGATGCTACTTGAAGTAAGAGGTCAACATTTGACATCAGTTTTCACCTTCCACCTTGTTTGAGACGGTCTCTGTTGTTTTGCTGCTGCATATGTAGAGCTAGCTGGCCTGGGAGGTTCTGGGGATTGTCTGGTCTCCATCTTCCTTTTAATCAAGGAGCACTGAGATTGCAGAGGATGTTACTATGTCCAACTTGCCATAAGTTCCAGGAATTGAAACTCAGGTCCTCATGATAGCCCAGCAAGCACTTTCTCCACAAATTCAAAGCATTTCAACTTGAGGTTCATATTTGAAACCACTTTTTTTCATCCTTTGGCACACCTTCCCAGGCAGTAGTCTATGGGCCTCCCATGCTAGTAAATTACTTCTCTCAAGTTTTTCTCAGTGAGTCACATACATGCCAAATAGATTGGGTCTATACTCTGTTTGACCGTCGTAACCACACCCTCTGACACCGATGAAATCTACCTAATTTGTTTTGCATGTCATGCTGGCCAACAGAAACCTCTGCTGTTTGTTTATAGTGAAAATCCACACCTCTGTGTTGAACATATAATGCACATGCTCAGACCTTTCTGTCCTTTAATATTACTCCTTTTAGCTGGGTGTGGTGGTGCCTGCCGATAACCCAGGTACTCAAGCTGAAGAAGGAGAATAGAAAGTTCAAGGTCGCCGGGCTTTGGTGGCGCAAGCCTTTAATCCCAGCACTCGGGAGGCAGAGGCAGGCGGATTTCTGTGAGTTCGAGGCCAGCCTGGTCTACAAAGTGAGTCCAGGACAGCCAGAGATACACAGAGAAACCCTGTCTCGAAAAACCAAAAAAAAAAAAAAAGAAAGTTCAAGGTCAGGCTGGGATACACAGGAAAATCCTATCATTCCATCATTCCATCAAACCACACACACACACACACACACACACACACACACACACACACACACAC
>CAJQZJ010032716.1:4426101-4437576 GCA_907164525.1 Lophiomys imhausi
TTCTTCTTCTTCTTCTTCTTCTTCTTCTTCTTCTTCTTCTTCTTCTTCTTCTTCTTCTGTTTATTTATTACTTCATTACATCTCCATTGCCACCCACTCCCTCCCCCCCCTCCCACACTCTACCCCCTCTCCCACCCATCCCATCCCTCTGGTGTGGGGTGCCTCCATGTATCAGTCCCCCTCAGTTCATTAGTCACATGAGGTCTAAGAGCTTCCTCTTGCACAGGAGGCATACATGGCAGTTCCACTAGGATGGAGTGTCCCACTAACAGATAACCAAGTCCGTGTTCCTGCTTATTTGGGTCTATTGATTATAGGATGGTTATCCTGTACTATATAGCTAAAATCTATTAATAAGTGAATATATGACATGTGTATCTTTCTGAGTCTGAGTTAGCTCACTCAGGATGAGCTTTTCTAGTTCTATCCATTTGGCTGCAAATTGCATGGTTTCCTTGTTTCTGATATCTGAGTAGTATTCCATTGTGTAAATGTACCACATATTTTTTTATCCATTCTTCTGTTGAAGGACATCTAGGTTGTTTCCTGTTTCTAGCTATTACAAATAAAGCTGCTATGAACAAAGATGAGGAGATGTCCTTGTGGATTGGTGAGAAATCTTTTGGATATATGCCCAGGAGTGGTATGGCTGGGTCTTGAGTAAACCACACACACTCATCAATCACACTGTGACTGGATCAGAAAACATGAACCATCTAGAGACACCCTCCTCCCATACAGCGGGATCACTTGTTCTCCACCTTATGCAAATCAATCACCTCACACAAAACCAAAGGAACCCTGAGCACTCTTGGGAAACAGTGTCTAATCCTTCCCCAGACTAGGTTTGTAGCCTCACTTACCCCTATCACCTCAGGCATTCTGTAGTCACTGTCAGAGTGTAGGAATGTATTTTCTGTTCATTTGTGCAACTGTACATTCATGTGTATGTGTGTGTGTGTGCTCACAAGTGTGTGCATATGTGTGGATATATCTATATTTTTATATAATTTTATTGTTACAATTTACATAAATATAAAAACCTTAGCACATTACTTTTATTATACTATAAGTGGTTTTAGACTTGGATTTGTTGTGAATATTAAATGAGTTTTCAATGCTTACCTGAAAGTACTACACACAGGGGCCGTGGGGTGACTCAGCAGATGAGTCAGCTTACTATGTAGGCCTGATGATCTTAGTTTGATCCTCAGAATCCACAACAGGAAGAACAAACTTCCCTGACCTCCTCACAGACACTGGGACACGAATACATCTGCACTCTCACACACACACTCCTACACACAGATGGGAGAGAGAGAGAGAGAGAGAGAGAGAGAGAGAGAGAGAGAGAATAATAAACACTTTTTAAAGGTATCACATATATCCTTGAAATAAGTGAAAATGATCATTTAATCCAGCCAATATCACAAAGTCACTGAAAGTAAAAGAAACCTAAGAGAAAATTTAGTTCTGTATAAACTCATTTGTATTTATTGATATATTTGGGTATTTTGCCTGCATGTGTCTTTGTGTGCCACATGTGTCTGGTGCCCACAGAAGCCATAAGAGGGCATCAAATCCCCCAGGACTGGAGTTACCGATGATTGTGAGGTGCTGTGTAGGTGCTTGGAATCAGACCTGAGTCCTGGAAGTGTAGCCAGCGCTCTTAACTGCTGAGCCATCACTCCAGTCCCCTCTATACATTTATATCAACAAGATAGGAAATTAAGTTTAAGTCTCTCTTGCCTACTGTGCTGATAAGGCAAACCCTCAACTCTGTGGTTTGGTTCATTTGTTTGCCAGGAAGATTGCTCATGTATAACCAGCTAATGTGGAGCTCAACTGAGAACATGTTTATGGAAATACTTGACATACAAAAAAAACATAATCAATTTGTTTTGTCTTCTGCAGAACCTGGGATAATGAATGTATAGTAACTACCATTAAAATAAGTTAATATCAGGATTGGAGAGATGGCTCAGCAGTTAAGAGCCTTGGTACTCTAGCAGAGGGCCTGGTTTGGTTCCCAATACCCACATGGCAGATCCCAACTATAACTCCAGCTCTAGGAGATCTCATGCCCTCTCTGGCCTCCATAGCACTAAGTATCCATAAAATGCATGCACACACATACATACATACCTGCAGGTACAACATTCATACACATAACATTTATGTAAAGATAATATGTTGGGTGTGGGGTTGCATATTCTCAGAATCCTTCTATCCTAGCTCCTGAGTGCTAAGACTGATGCCAACCTAGACTACAAAATGAGACCCTGTATCAAAACAAAGAAAAAGTTAGTGACCAAACTCTTAATTTCCTTCCTGAGATACCAGCAAATAGGTAAACTTCCCAAGAGTCTTTCTGGTCTGTAAAGTCCTTGATAGAGACTTTTTTTTTTTGTCCCCAGCACCAAGCACAGTGTCTGGCCCATGGCAGGTATTCCACGGATGTTTATAGGAGGAAGAAAGGGAAGAAGGGAGGAAGGTCTAATAGTATACAATGGGAGTTGTTTGAAAGCTGGGGGTGGTGATCCTTGAGTCTTTCCCGTGATCTAGATGATGGCATAGGTGCTTAGGTCAGCGTGTGTCATGGGATGATCCTGAGTCAGCAGCATAAACTTATGAAAGATGCAGATAAAGCTCCACCCAGACCTGCTGAGTCAGACTCTCTGGGGTGGGACCCAGGAATCTGTGCTCTTAAGACCTCCAGTTGATCAAGACGTATGTCAAAGTCTGACAACACAGTTCAGGAGACTTCATTCTCCACTTATAACTGATGATACACCTGAAGGGACAATTTCTTTTAGGAATCTAAAGTATATTATTATTGTGTCTTTTTAAACTAATTCAAACATTTATGCTACAAAAGGGATGTATTTACACAAGGTACATCAATGCAATAATTATGTATTGTCTATTTTGAAATAGTTGCAAGAGGCCAGGTGTCATGGTGCATGCCTTTAATCCCAGCACACAGGAGACAGAGACAAGCTAGATCTATGAGATCAAGGCTAGCCTGGTCAACATAGCAAGCTCCAGGACAGCCAAAGCTACATGGGGAGATCCAGTCAAAAAATAAATGAGTTGGCCCACCCCAACATCTACCCCATGGATGAACTGCTGGAGTGCAAGAAGAGGTCAGTTTTACAACCCAGGACTGCAGGATCTCCAAGACACAGGACAGTTACAGCATATTTGAGAGGAGTTCTAGTGAGGTTCCAGTACTGACAGAGTAGCGGAAACCAGGAGCCTCGCACCAGACCAAGGAGTCATTATAATGAACATTTGCAAGCAGAATATGTGGACAAAGGAACATATTGTGGGACATACTGAGATATACTGCAGCTTCCACAATGAGCTGTTATTTTCTATGCTGGGACAGATTGCAAGGGTGGAGGGTGGGTCTGGGGGAAGGTGGAAGATGGGAGGGAACAAGGTGCATGATGTGAAATTCACAAAATAAATTTTTTTCAGTTAAAATAAATAAATTTAAAAATTAGAAAGAAAAGAAAAAAGTTTACAAGAGGATTTCGAATGTTTTTATTGTAAAGACATTATAAATATTGATGGTAATTGATATGTTAATTATATTGATTTGATTATTCTACAATATATATCTATAATGCATATTTGCATGTAAATAATTTTCTTATTGTTTTACATTTTTAATGTTTAAAAATATGTATTTACAAGTTTTGTATCTTTTTTGGGGGGTGGTTTTCAAGGCAGGGTTTTTCTGTATAACAGCCCTAGCTGTCCTGGAACTCACTCTGTAGACCAGGTTGGCCTTGAACTCACAGAGATTCACCTGCCTCTGCTTCCCAAGTGCTGGGATTAAAGGTGTGTGTGCCACCATGTGTATTTTTTTTAAGATCACCAAACCTTGCCTAATTTTTTTTTTAAAAATCAATCTTTTTTTTTTTTAAATACAAGTTTCATACTGTAGCTAGCCCACACTGTCCTGGAACTATGAGCCCCAGGCTTCCTTAAACTCAGAACACTCTTTATCCCTCAGATTCCCGAGTGATGACATTACAGGATTAATCCCCTGCATCTTGCCTCAATTATAATTTTTTTAAATTTGGTTATATACAGCTAAAACCTAGTTCTTTTATATAAATGGGTCTCAACCTCTCTAATGCTCCAACCCTTTAATATAGTTCCTCATGCTATGGTGACCCCCAACCATAAAACTATGGTCAAAAACTATTTGTTCTACCTCTTATTTGTAATTTTTCTACTGTTATGAATCATAATGTAAATATCTGTGTTTTCTGATGACCTTGGCAACCCCCATGAAAGGATCAGTTAACCCTAAAGGGGTCATATGACCCACAGCTTGAGAACCATTGTTTTATATAATAATAGATTGTAAACATATTCCTACATGAAAACTTCAAAATTATTTTTAGTGGCTGTACTGAAATTACTCTAAATTTAACTTATTTAAGGTTAAATTATCAATTCTGTTTTGCTGTACAACTAGACCATACTCAGTCTTTTCAGCTGTACTGATCAGCCCTGAACTTAAACAGCTATGCTGATTGTCCACTTTTAATCCCACATTTATTTATTTATTTATTTATTTATTTATTTATTTATTTATTTATTTATGGAGGGAGATGGTCTCTTGTAGCTCAGACTGGCCTTGAACTCTCTGTATGATCAAAGTTGACCATTGATTCCTGACCCACTGGCCTGCACCATCCAAGAATTGAGATTAAAGGCATGTGCCACCACACCCAGGTTCTTATTCCTTTCCATGAGCCCACATAATGAAAAGTAACCCTCCCAACAGTACCTGCAACCTATGAACTTTCTCACTTCAATGCCTTAAGATGGTAAAATCAAATTACACCCTGCTGCCCAGCTTCTATTCTACCTGATGATTGCACAGATGATGGAGTGATGTTATACATTCTAAATGTTAATTAATTGGTCCTGCTTGCTGTCTGTTACTTACATTGTCTCTGAGTGGTTGGATAAATGCTGAGGCCTGAGATTGGGCAAAGTCAGAGGTAGATGGGACTAAGGTGCAGGCTTCTGAAGCCTTAGGTAGATGAAGAAAGAAGCCTCCAAGAGAAGCAGCAACAAGCAGGATGGAGGACACACACCAGGGGTTAGAGAAAAGAACGTCATTCCATGTGGCTTGGAACATCGGCATAGTGTGGAGAATGACAGTCCAAGGGGATGTGTGTATATATATATGGGGTCATATTTGGGGAATAGAATTAAGAGCTAGCTTAGATGAGCCAAGATTGCTCAGTTCAGGCCAAGGCTTGTTAAAATCCACATCATGTCTGTGTGCTCATTTATAATGGCTGGTTAAGGATTGACAACCACCAATTAATAATATAAATAAACAATTTAATTAATTTTTTCTACAAATGGCGCCCAAAGTGGGGCGCCACCTGAGACTGCAATTTAATTATCATTTGTATTTGTATTTATTAATGAGCATAAATTGTAAGATTTGGCTGGCGGAGCAGCTGGCGGCCTGGAGGGATATCAGGCCTCCCTGGCCTGCCTTCATTGGGGGCCTGACTTGTCCTGGGGAAAAAGTCCTGGACCAAGGGTGGCCTTCACCACCTACAAACTAAAGTCTGTTAAATAATATCCTCACTGGATATTATTAATGATAAGTTGTTATATTAGGCCAGTAGAATTGCTTGCGGCTTGGCAGGAGATTTGTCAGAGCTCGGTGGGAGGCTGATGGCCCTGGATTGCTTAGACTAGAGACCTATAAGCCGCCAAGGTCTTTTCCCCAATAATTAAATACACCAAGACCTTTTAATGTTTCAATGCTTAGCCCTTAGCTGGGCAGACTCTCAATTAGCTAATCTAAGTTAACCCAGACCACCTAATTCCAAACCGCCATGTGCCTGTTATTATTACCTTCCAGAATTCTCAAACACGTCTATCTGCTTCCATGTCTTCTAGCAGAAAATAGCGATTCCTTTGTGTAAAACGCAAGGTTCTGTTTCCTTCTCAGGAAGTCCCACCTTCCTATACTCTTCTGCCCAGCTAATTGGCCATCATTGACTTTTACTAACCAATCAAGAGAATGCCTCAGAAGGAGCAGAAACCAGATCTCAGCATTGAAACCAACCTATCAGAAGCAATGATATTAGACCTTACCTAACACACAGGTCACTTAGAAGCTCTCTGAGAGATAATTTTATTTGCTTTCTATCAAGAAAACCACTGGCACCTAGTCACAGATAACTCAGATGCAGGGACACAAGGATGGAGAGGCACCAATAGACTGTAATATCTATGAAGAAAAACAATGCCCTCCCCAAGTGTAGCTTCATCCCAAGTGTAGATTCTAGCACACAACAAACCAAGATCTTTCTAGATTCTAGACATTCCACCTGTTCAAGGGAATGGATGAACATTAAGACTCGGTCAACAGTTGTGAGAGAAAACGAAAACAGAGGAAAGGGGGAGAACAGAGGCCCTCTTGAAAAAAAAAAAAAAGCTTTCCTGAAAAAAGCCATTCATTGCATTGTGGTGAAAAACTTGAATAGGATTCACACACCAATTACAGAGTGAGAAAACCAAACAGCCAAGTGACTTGTCTGCACATCCCCACGTCCCTGGAATAGCTTTCTTGGCCTTTTGGCATGTCTGGAATGGGCCTGGATGTCTCCCAAATACATCTTCAAGGATCTTGAGGGAAACCAAAATATTTAAACCACATTAGAGGGGCTTATGATAAATGCTATATGCTAAAAATAACAAGAACTGTGTGTCTGCACTTACTACAGTGGGAAGGGAGGTGTAATTTGGCAAATCCAAATCAACCCAGAGTCCATACTGAGCCAAGTGTTTTAGGGAGGAGACAGTTGGGAGGAGACAGTTGGTGGTACCAGATGTTTTCAGAAAGCTCTTTTTTATTTATTGGTTTCTGGGGTGGGCAACCTAGAGGATGCATCCTGTAACAGTTGCTAAAGTCAGAAAGTATAATAAGCACATGGGGCCTTCCATCCTGAGTAAATAAATGTTAAACAAGCAACTGGAGAATATAATTGTTAAAATAGAAGCACACTGCCAGAAGCTAGCAGGCCTTTTCAGTGTCAGAATTCGAGGAGATCTTTTCTCTCATAATTATCACATTTATGTTCTTGCCAACGCAAGATTTTGGATAGTGTAGATAGGTTGTGCAGGCATAGCTGATCATTTGGATCACGTAATTAGACCTTACGGCATGCCAACTGTTGAGTCAAACACTTGAGGATACTGAAATGGTGCAAGTGGAAAGCCTTAGTCAGCAATGAATCTCAGTCTAGTGTTTCACAGAAGAGGAAATGAAAACCCAAGAAGATGAAATAATTTTTGCAGAGTGGCAAAGAAGTCCTCTGGCAGAAATAAATCCTTGCATTCATCAACACTGAGAAGCAAATGATAGACCCCCTATAGAGGCGAACCAGTTCTTGATATAAAATTTCCATTGGTATTTTTTTTCTTTGACCTCCAAATCCCATTCCAAACATCTATCCCAAACTTTCGCACCAAGGATAGGAAAGGTTGAACATACTGTGTGTGCCAAGTAAGAATTGGCACTGGTTTGTGTCTTAGCTTGCTTTCTGTTGCTGTGCTGAAACATTAACCAAAGGCAACTTGGGAGGAAAGTGTTCATTTTACTTACTCGCCAGATCACAGTCCACCATTAGAGAAGGAACTCAAGCAGGAACCTAGAAGCAGGTACCAAGCAAAGTCCATGGAGAAGTGCTGCTTACTGGCTTGCTCAGCCTGCTTTCTGACACGACTCAGGACCACTTACCCAGTGGCAGAACCACCCACAGTGGAGTGGGCCCTCGCGCATCAGTTTCTAATCAAGGAAATGCCTCACAGATTTGCCTACAGGCCAATCTGTTAGAACCATCTTCTCAACTGAGGTTCCCTGTTCCCAGATGACCCTAGCTTGTATCAAGTGGACAAAAACAAACAAAACACCAAACCAGGACAACCAGAACAGTAAAAGAATAAAAAAATAATCAAAGTGTTCATTAGTAGGGAAATGGTGGAATAAATAATAGCATATGTATATGCAAAGTGTCCTTGGAATGTTTTGAGTACTCAAGGTACAATCACAAATAGGAAAGCAAGACAGAGAGAGGTGGTTTAATCCAGCTAGTTCAAACACATTTGCATTAACAGGTATAGTACATGCATATATGCTGTATGGCCACATATAACATGATTATAAATACTTAAAAACAGAATGCTACCTGTTGGAAGGGAGGGATCAAGGGAAAAGGGACAAGACAAAAACTAGAGCTGTGAATATAACCTGTTTTTGAGATTTAACTTTCAGCTACATAAACATTTTGGTGTTTTTTTGGTGTGTATGTTTGTTTTTTTCAGGCTGCCCTGGAACTCACCATGACCCTCCTGCCTCTATCTCCCACATGAGATTCCAAGCGTGACCCACCACAATCAGCTTGAATTTTTTGTTGTTGTTGTTTTTTCTAAGAAAGAGTTTCTCTGTGTAGCCCTGGATGTCCTGGAACTTGTTCTCTAGACTAGGCTGATCTAGAAATCCCATTGTTCTCTAGACTAGGCTGATCCGTCTGCTTCTGGCTCCCAAACGCTGGGATTAAAGTCATGCACTACCACTACCCGGCTCCCAGCTTAATTTTTTTAATGACAAAAAAGTAGCATTCTGGTACCTTTCTGGATCACTCATTTTTGAGATACATATGGAAGATATTTACAGATGTACAATATGGCACAGGATTTATTTAAGGTAATTTAGTTGTGGAGCCAAAATGACTGGATTACATAGGGAAGATCAGCTGGGGGACTGGCGAGTTCACCCTAGGGGGTCGGGTGGGTATGAAGGCCAGAAGTACTCTGCAACAGGTACAGATGGAAGATCTTTGAAACAAGAGCTGCAATGAGTTAATGATGCTGAGTGATGGTTGCCCTGGGATTTATTATATGTTTGAAATGTAAGGGACTGTCGAGATGACTTGATGGGGAAAGGCACTTGATGCCAAGTCTGACTGACAACCTTAGTTTGATTCCTGGAACCCACATGGTAAACTCCTACAAGTTATCCCCTGACTCCATACATGCTCCAACACACAGACAGATAGACAGACAGACAGACAGACACACACACACACACATACACACACAATGAATGTAATTTTTAAAAACTAACTTTATAAATACATAAATGAGTAAAGGAATGAATGAATGAAGCCATGCATCCCAACAAGCTAAAGCGGATGGAAGAGACTAACATGCTGAAGAATTACAATGAGAGCTAGATTGTTAGAGAATGCTAGCAGCTCTGTGTAGAGGACCAGCCAGCTCCCAGGACAGGCACCTGGCAACATTACCCATCTCTATTTATAGTCGCTGAATGAAAAAATAAAATAAAAGGAGGACATGGCTGCTCCTAGTTATGGTGGAGGAGAGGCTTTATTACAGATATGTGGGAGAGCACAGCCAGAGGCAGACACATTGGGAGAGTCCAGAGTGGACATGACCTGCAGACTGAGCTGGGCCATGTGAGGAGAGGGGGGGAAGGGGAGAGCCAGGAGACCAAGAGGCCAAAAGGGACCAGCTTAGCCAAAATGACTGGATTACATAGGGAAGAGCAGCTGGGGGAATGGTGAGTTCACCCTAGGGGGTTGGGTGGGTATGAAGGCCAGAAGTACTCTGTAACAGGTGCAGACTAAGGTATATTGGAGAATCTGGTGGTCAGAGTCACCTCAGCCTGGCTTGAGACCTAACAGTGACTGAATATCCACTCCCTTCCATCGTTATACAATCTGGAAGCAGGGAGGAAAGTAGGACACATTTACAACAAAGGGATCTAATACTTGGATGCCAAAACCCACAAGCAGGAAAGGAACCGAGGCAGACAGACCTAGGACCTTGTTTGCCCTTTCCCTTACTCCATCCTGCCTGTGAAAGGGAGGGATTGCTAGAAGGAAGTAAAACGAAGTCAGACTTCTGAGTCAAGAGAGAATGGCCTCAAGAGCTAGCTAGGTCACAGTTTAGAGGTAGAGAGGTGGCCTCGTGTACCTAAATCCCTAGGTTGAACCTCAGCCTCACAGAAAGAGGGAGGGTGAAAAAGAAGAAAGGGAAGGGGAGGGGAAAGATGAATGAGAAGCTCATGTAGCCCAGACTAGCCTCTAATTTATGTAGCCAAGGGTGACCTGAAATTCTTCATCATCCTGTGTCCACCTCTCAAGTGCTGGGATTACATGGGTGTGGCACCACAACGAGCTCCAGCATTGTTTATTTTTAAAACAAAAAGCACTTAACAGGTAACATCTTCCAACAGAGTGCTGTGGTCACATCTGTTCTGAAAGTTCTTTTTTTACAGCTGTGAATACCCTCTAATACTGTGCTAATGTGCTACGAAAATGGCAGGAAACTAAATGAAACGGTGTGAGAGAAGTGTGTATATGTGTGTATGCATTGTGCATGGGTGTGCGTGTTCATCTGGAAGTTGGAAGACAATATTAGATGGCCATCCTCAACCTTTATAAGGCAGGATCTCTTGTATATGTCACACAAGCCGGTCTATAAGCTTCTAGGGAAAATCTCTCGTCCTCACAAACTATCTCACTATAGGAGCACTGGGGTTGCAGAGGTGTGTTACCATTCTGCTTTCCAAGGACTCTGGGGATTTGAACTTGGATCCTCATGCTTACCATGGCAGGCCACCACCCCAGCCTTTGCTGTCCTCTTCTGCAGAAAAGAGAAACTCCTCAGGTAGGACTCAATTGAATACTTGTATCTCAAAATGACACAGGTGGTTTATGTCTGAAGAACATGTTTTAGAGCTGTTTTATTTTTCACTACTCTTTTTAATAACATATGGAAGTAGACTCCATTTCATGATTCCATCAAAACACATAAAAATGCAAGTTTCAGTCCATGAGGCTAAAGCCCTTGGCCCCCTATGACACTCCAGGTGTTCATTAACCAAGCCTCTGGAATGTAGCCTCTCGGTCAAGATTTTTACCTCCCTCTTCAACATTAAGGAAAGAACTTGTCCCTTCCAGAAACATCTTGACATTGCTGGTTTGAGCGGTTTATTCTCTGGTAACAGGTCACGCTGAGGACCTAGAGGGAGGGAGGCAGAGAGGGTCTGGCAGGAGGGAGCCCTTCCTTCCTTTAATAAACTGCCCAGGGCCCAAGAATTTGGTGGAACAATGACCTTTGTTCTGATCACTCCTACATGAGGAGACTAAGATTTGCCTCTGAGGTTTGCCCCACATGCAGTTACATAAAAAAAACAGAAGACAGGCTGACACATCAAATGTGGAAGATGTTGTTGTTTCCAACCTCGGATCATATGACTATAGTGAGGGCTCTATTTGTATGTGGGAAGTACAGCAAACAACACTGTTTTATTGCTTGATTTTTTTTGTCCCCATGTATTGATTTTTATATATATATATATATATATATATATATATATATATATATATATAT
>CAJQZJ010032716.1:4437586-4459542 GCA_907164525.1 Lophiomys imhausi
TATATATATATATATATATATATATATATATATATATATATATATATATATAAATGTTTAAAACATACTACCACCACCCTTTCTCTTGAGGCAGGATCTCAATTCTATATAATCAAGTACTCTTGCCTAGCCTGAAAGTGACTGTGAAACTTGGCTGGCCTCAGACTCATTGCGACATTCCTAACCTCAGCCTGTTGATGAGTGTTGAGGTTACAGGTGTGAGCCACCCCAACCTGATATAAATGCTAGAGCTTTGTATTGGGTTTTGGCTTTAGTTATTTATTTTTTTTCTTTTTTAACTTTATAATCTTTATAAGCCTAGGGATGTAATCTGGAGCCTCTTTCAATCCAGGCAAGCTGTCTTCCACTGAACTAACATCATCAGCTTGTCATCTGATTGTTAATATTCAGCTTCAAAAAGGTGCAAGAAGCTCCAGGCTCTCTGGGTATCTGAAAGACCTGGAATACATCTCACAATAGGAACAACATACTGAGGGATGTGGTTCTAAAAGCAACAATGGTTAGCATACATTAAGCACTTTCATATGGTACCCACTCACTCCACCCTCACTCAGCACATTCGTTAGCACAGTTTACTTGTGCCTGTGCAGTTAACCCTCACCATAAGCCTAGGTATAACCCTGAGGTACAGCTGATAAGAAACCGTGTGCACATTTTTGCTGTCTTTGGGAATCAGAGAGAGGGGGTTGTTCTGTAGCCCTGGGTGGCTTGGCTCTTGATATGTAGAACAGGCTGGCCTCCAGCTGGTGTTGGTCCTCTTGCCTCAGCTTCCCAAGTGCTGAGACTACAGTCACATGCCACTACATCAGGCTATGTTCACACTTTACTGAAGGGGGATGCCAACAGCAGTTTCAGAATCTGAGATAAATCATGGGAAACTACGCACTAAGTGTAACTAACTCTTTGTGGTTAAAAGGGAATGCACCTAAAGAAGAAAAATGTCATAAAGGAAGTTCCTTTTGGGGAAAAATCTCCAGATCCTAATCTTGTTACTCTACCCTCATTCTTATGAAGTTCTGCCTTCTTTGTCACTTTCTGGAAAATTCCATCCTCTATGTAGTGACTATTCTTGCCCACAGCCATCCCTTTTCTTGTACCAGGTAAAATGTCTGTGTATGAAAATAAAATTCTCAAAGCCTGAGTGACTCAATTTAAAATAACACCCAGATTTAGCAGAGGGGTTGATATTCAATCTGCCTGGCCTCTTTTTTTTGTTCCATTATAGCCTGTCTGTAATCATTAGAACATATTTGTATCTCCAAGAGATTAACATTGTCAGAGTCCAGTGCATCTACAACAACTTGTTTGGGTGGGGAGAAGCATCTAGAACAACTGCATGATGTGTATCCTCCTCAATAAGGCAGCTAGTACATTGGGCTGCTACTATTATTTGGCTCATGGCTTCTTCCCTACAGATCAAGTTCCCTCAGGCACACCATTTTTCTCCCCTTAACTCTATGAGGTGGTAAATGGAGCCAATGAAGGCTTAGGTCGTAAGCTCATCAACACGTAAATTAAGGTTATCCATATTTTTGTTTGTTGGAGACAGGATCTCATAAATTCAGGCCCACCTCAAATTCCTCACTATGTATCCAAGAATGACCTTGAATTTCTGATCCTCCTGTGTCCACCTTCCACGTGCTAGGACTATAGGCATGCACCACCATGCCAAGTTTATGGGGTGCAGGGGATCAAACCCAGGGCTTCATGGGTGCCAGGCAAGTATTCTACCAATTAACCTATATATCCAGCCCCATGACTTTTCCTTTTTTTTTCAAAGCATACTCCCTACACAGTCTAAGCAATCAATAAAGGACTGTGGTTAAGGTACTCCCTAGTTACATTCTAATCCAGACACCAAAAGTATTTATTGAGAGTTGCCTAAGGGCTTGGTTGTTATTAAATAATGTATAACTACTTTCTTTGAGCCAAATACCAGGGCTTGGCCTTTGCCCAGATAAGTGGTAAGAAGCCTCATGTTAATGTTTTATTGGGGTAAACATTGCTTGTGGTTGGTCCCCAAAAGGGATAAATCACTTACTATAAACGAGTCAAAGGCAATTTTTGTGAATGAAAGTAACTAATAAGAATGAAAGTAACTAATAAATTGTTCACGGTGCCCAGAATAACAAGTTTTCTGATGCGCATTTACACACATACACACTCTTCCCAGTTTCAATCTAATAATTCAGAATAGTGATTAGAGTTGGCGTCATTACCTGCATTCAGTAGACCAGGAAATTGAGATGCTGAGAGTCAAGGGACTGGGCAAGGTCATTCAGCCGGTTAATCAAAAAGCAAAGCTTGTTTTCTGGTATCCTAGTCGGAATCTTGCTTTCTTTATGTTGTGAAATATTTTATAATTGTCCCCCTAGAGTATGGTTCAAAAGGTATCTTTTAAACCCTATTTCATCCTCAAAAATACTCTATGTGTAAGTACTCTTATTTTTCCTACCCAGTAGATGAGGAAAATTTGCAGATATTTCCCCACCTCTCCCTATATAAGCATACCCTCTAATGCTTCGTTGTGTTTGGTACAGTATTACTCAAGATAACAAATCCCAGGACAATTTCTGAAACAAATGGCCTTTGAGTGGAAAGGGCAAAGGTTTTTGAGATATACTACAAGCCAGCAATCTTTCGTGTTATTATCATTGACACTGGGAATAATTTCTGAGTGTGATAGATTCATTTTCAGCAATACACCAAAACAATTTATCAGAGGAAAGAGTAATCTATTCAGTAAATAGTGCTGGGAAAACTGGATACCTCCAAGTAAAAGGATAGAGTTGGGCCCCCTCTTCTATAGAAATCCAGTAGTAGCAGCACATGCTTATAAATCTAGCACTCTAGAGAGGAGGATTGCAAGTTTGAAACCAACCCAGACTGTATAACAAGATCGTGTTAAAAAGAAAAAATAAAAAAGAGAAGATATATATATATATACATATATATATGAAAAAGTCATTGAAATGGAACATAAAAAACTAGATATATGAAACTCTTGAAAGAAAATGTAGGCCTTAGATAAGACAACAGAATTTTAGATATGCCATAAAGAACATAAGTGACTGGGGCTTTGATGTGGCTCATTTGGTGGAGTGTTTGCCTAGTAAGCACAAGGTCTTGATTTTGATTCCTAACTTGATTGCATAAAACAAGCATGGCAACACATGCCTATCTGTAACCCCAGCAGTCCCAGTGTTCAGAAGGTAGAGGCAGGAGGAGAAGACATTCAAGGCCGTCCTTGGGAACTGAAGTTAGCCTGGGTTAAAGGCTTATGAGAGTCAGCTCTACCCTTCCATCATGAGGCTCTTAGAGATCAAACGTGGACTTGGCAATAGGCAATTTAACCTACTAACCCATCTTGCCAGCCCTGTATGGTTTTTTTTTTTTTAAGTATCATACATACATGGTGTGACCTCAAAAACCTACTTATGTGCAGATATGTTTGTTTAAACTATTGTGGACAAGGACAAAGGGTGGGAAAATTCAATGAGCTTTAAACAAAATTGCTAAAAAACTAAAAGGAGAGAAAGCATTAACTTTTCTTTTATGAGTTTTTGGATCATTCAGATTTTTTTTCCCCCAAGACAGGGTTTCTCTATGTAACAGCCCTGGCTGTCCTGGACTCACTCTGTAGACCAGGCTGGCCTTGAACTCACAGAGATCAGCCTGCCTCTCCCTCCAGAATGCTGGGATTAAAGGCGTGCACCACTAAACCCGGCCGATCATTCTGATTTTAAAAATGATTACACTGGTCCTTCCAGTTTTAATTCTCCTGTCCCCACAAAATTCTTTCTACCTCACCTCAGGAAACCACAGTGATGATGCTTTTCACCTCAGCTTTTCCTATTCTAGCATTTCAAATGAATAGAATCATAACTTTTTATGCCCAGTTGCTTTTGCTCACTCTTAGTCCAGGTTGTTACCTACCTTAGCAATTTATTCATTTCTCTTGCTGAGTCAGATTTCACTCAAATGATGTAAGCCAGTTTGTTCATTCAACACCCCCCTTGCACATTTTGGGTTGTTTTGGGGGTTTCTGCTATCATGAGTAAAGCTGCTAAGAACGTTTTTCCGTAATATTTTTATGTAACTTTTTGTTCTTTTGGCTAAATATCTAAGAGTTGAATTTCTGGGTTATAGGATAGATAGAGGACCTAAGAGTATGCTGCATTTATTATGAAGATAATGAATAGAGGAAAACATTGAGTGCTCATGTTGTAGAATGGTTTGTAAAGTGCTCTTCTAGGATACAGGAAGTTCTGGGTTCCATTCACAACAGAGCAGAAACTGAATGCCATAGCACCTGAGTACAATCATAGCACTAAGGTGACAAGGGCAGGAGTATTAAATGTTCAAGGTCCTCAGCTACATAGGGAGTTCCAGACCGGCCTGGGCTACATGTGATCCTGTCTCAAAAGATTTTTTTTTTTTGAAGAGAAGGAATCTCTATTAAGGATTTTGATTATTATAATGTGAAATAAAATATTCCATCTTTTTCTCCATTTGGTTTTCTCCCAGAAGGCATTTGGGTCTCTCAGACCTTCACTTTCCTGGCCAGGCCCATGACCCAACACTCTCTGGGGTGAATCATGGAGAAAGGACATTCCTGATGATAAGCCTGCCTGAGAGAAAGTTTCATTAAGAGACACAAGTAATGATTGGAGACATCGCCCGCATACTAACACAGCTTTACCAAACAGAAACCAAAGCAAACTAAACAATACACAGGATGCTTATATTCTATAGTTATGGAGCATCGCCAGAACACATATGTAGCATTCAACAGAACAATGGAATATGTTCTGGGACTAGTGAAATCAACACATTCAAAATCAACCTCAGCTGGGCGGTGGTGGCACACGCCTGTAATCCCAGCACTCGGGAGGCAGAGGCACGCAGATCTCTGTAAGTTCGAGACCAGCCTCGTCTACAAAGGGAGTCCAGGACAGCCAGGACTATTACACAGAGAAACCCTGTCTCAAAAAAAAAAACCCAATAAATAAAAAAATAAAAATTATAAAAATCAGCCTTGCCTCTGGGAGGGTCTGTGCATGCATGGAGTATGAACCAAGCCTCGGCAATTTTCACATCCAAAGTGCTACAAAAATCCGGCTGATAGGATGAAGGCACATTCTCAGGAAGTACTGCATTATGAAAAATTTAAAAAATAAATAGATATATAATCTGAAAAAAAAGAAGTACTTCATGAGGATAAATACAATGCAAGTGAACACAAAAGAAAACAGACAACACAGACAATGGAGAAAAAGATGTGGATGACAGGCTTTAGTAGTATCTGTTAAGCTGGTGACCCACACCGTCACTGCTTGTCCTGACAGCTGGCCTTGAGTCCTAACTCAGAGCAAAACCACAGAAGCATCTGTCCCCTCTGGATGTGGGGACTAGGAAGGAACACCTGAAGGGTTAGGTGTGGACGATAAATGTCATGGGAAACAACTAAGGTATGGGCTGCTAGTAACATGATCCAATTTACAGTATGAGAAGGGTTTCGGGTACCAAGACTAGATGGTACTTGCAAATACTTCAGAAATCTAGAGGGGTGACTATCTGCATCAGAGGGGAAAAGTCAGACACCTCTCCCTACCTGCATCTAGAAGCAGGAGAGGAAAGCAAGTTTTCCAAGGAGCCTGAAAATATGCAGGGGGCAGGGGGATTCTTAGAATTGTAGACCTGTGAAAGCTGTGAGAGGCCTTCTGTAAAGGAATGCAGGCTCCGCAGTCTTTCAAAATGTAATGATAAAGATGTTAAAAGAACTATGAGGCTGGGATAGAGCTCAGTTGGTAGAGGGCTTGGTTAGTGAGCATGAAGCTTTGGGTTTAAACCCCAGCACTGTACAACAAGGCCGGTGGATGTGCATCTATAATCCCAGCATTCGGGAGGCAGAGGTAGGGGGATCATAAATTCAAAGTCATCTTTGGCTACATATGCATAATCCTAACACTCAGGAGTCTGAGGTAGGAGAATTTGGGGCTTAGGGCTAGCTGGGACTAGGCAGAGGCAGGCAGATCTCTGTGAGTTCGAGGCCAGCCTGGTCTACAAAGTGAGTCCAGGGCAAAGGAAGAAAAGGGGGCAGGGGAAGCAGCCATAGAGAAAAGAGCTAGTGGGTGTCACCTGAGAGAAATAACAAATGGTAGCTTCTTGTGCTAAAGGTAAAGTTCTATAAATCCTCTACTGGGGCTGGAGGCATAGCTCAGTGCTATTGCGCTTGTCTACCATGCCTGAAACCATGAGTTCAAATCCCAGCACCACTGAATGATTAAAAATAACAAGTCCTTAATTTGACATGCAAACCCCTCCATGTTAGGCTAAAAGTAAGATACTCAGTGGGTGAAGTGTGTGCTTGCCACTCAAGTCTGGACAACCTGAGTTCAATCCATGAAGCTTTTTTTTTTTTTTTTGAAGGTTGAAGGTTGAAGGTTGAAGGAGAGAACTCACCTCACAGAGTTATCCTCTGACTTACACATATCTACATGTGTACCACGACATCTGTATACCCATACATACACACAGGACTGGAGATATGGATTAGCAGTTAAGAGCATATACTGCTCTTCCAAAGGACCCAAGTTCAGTTCCTAGCACCCATGTCAGGCAGCTTATATGACTCCAGCTCATCTGCCTTTGTGGGTACCACACTGATGTGCATATACTCACAATATAACAAACAAAAAAATCTTTTAAAAAATACTCCATGGGTCAGCTGGGTGTGGTGGTGCACGCTTTTAATTCCAGCACCTGGGAGGCAGAGGCAGGCAGATCTCTGAGTTCAAGGCCGGCCTGGTCTACAAAGTAAGTTCCAGGACAGCCAGGGCTATACAGAGAAACCCTGTCTTGAAAAAGCAAAAATCAAAAACAAAAAAACTTCCATGTTGGGATTCCTTCTGTCAGTCAGGGTATGAGCATAGTTTGGAAGTATGACTAAATCCCTAATAAGGGACAATTCACTTGGGCAAGGTGAGAAAACCAAACATTTAGAAAAGCAGGCATGGTGTCCTTCAGAGTAAAGACATTGTCATTCAAAGCCTGGAGACTCAGGGAAAGATCCTTAGGGAGACCTAGAACCATGAAGGAGTGCCACCTGTCAGTAGAATGTTCCCAAAGCAGTCATGGTGACAAACCATCCCACAACCTGCTCCCCCTTTCCCTAAAATGGCAGAATCTTCTATGAATCAGAAACCATGATACTGTGGGCCGTGAAGTCCACACAAGTCAGATAAACTTGAAGCACAACTGAGGATGAACTGAGCAAGCAAAGAACTATCAGGTTCCCACTCCCCTCCCAAGTTCATCTCTGCCCTTCTCCCTCTCTCCTTCCAGTCTCACAGACCCCCTCTCAGGTCACAGAACCAACTCCTCTCCAAGGCCTTGACACAGACTGATCTCTCCACCTGGACAATTCTTTCTTTCTCTCACCTTAAAATCATCTTTCCACTCCTACTTTAAACATCACTCTGCCAGAAAGGCCTTTCCTGGGCCTCTAGCTTAGCCAGTCTAGATGAAGTACCACACTGTGTTCTCTCTCTGTTCTTTTCTCCATAGCATTCACCAGAGTTTTCTATGACAAATGAATCGAATTATTTATTTAGTATATAAGTTCTCCCTGAGAGTGTAAACTCCATGAGAACAGGAAGTGGGTCTGATTTTCACAGTACATTTCTTTTTCAATGAAGTAAGTGCCCAAATAAATATTTATTGCTAGAGTTAATGAACCTTTGCCAACACCCTCTCCCATATCAACTGAGATGTCTGGATATGAACAATTTAGCAGTAATAAACTGTGTTTTTTTTTTTTTTGGTTTTTCGAGACAGGGTTTCTCAGTGTATCCTTGGCTGTCCTGGACTCACTTTGTAGACCAGGCTGGCCTCGAACTCACAAAGATCCACCTGCCTCTGCCTCCCAAGTGCTGGGATTAAAGGCGTGCGCCACCACCGCCCGGCTAAATCTTTCTTTTTTCTCTCTCTCTCTCTCTCTCTCTGTGTATCCTTGACTGTCCTGGACTCACTTTGTAGACCAGGCTGGCCTTGAACTTACAGGGATCTGCCTGCCTCTGCCTCCCGAGTGCTGGGATTAAAGGCGTGCGCCACCATGCCCGGCTATTAAACTGTGTTTTTAATGGGACTTTAAACCATTCCAGGAGCAATGGTACGTGTATTTTTTTTTTAAAGATTTTAGGTTTTTTATGTATATGTGTGTGTGCATACGTGATTATAGATACCTATGGAGGCCAAAGGAGGGTATCAGATCCCCTGTAACTAAAGTTATAGGCAATTGTGAGTTTCCTGATTGGGATGCTGGGAACCCGACTTAGGACCTCTGCACTATTGAGCCATCTTTCATCCCCTCTGATAGAAGTATGTCAACCCATTTACTTCTCACAGCAACCCAGTGACACTGAGGCTCACTTTTACAGCAAGGGTGCTAAGGCCCGAGGGGTTACACTTAATTAAATTCACACATCTCTGTGGTAGAGACCAGGTGTGGCACAGACTCATGAAGATATCTCAGCTGTTACTTATGTGCTTGGCACCCAGCACTGTCTAGACCATCTATCTATTCTCTGGTTCTTGATTCCACACCTGTCTTCCATATTGGACAATGTGGAGGCACACCAGGACCCCAGAGTTAGCTAACAAATTAGGCCAAAGACATTTGAGATTCACCAGTACAGAAAAGAAGCCTTCTGGAAATCTCCCTTACCTGACTTTAAAACAGAAAATTCTGAGAAAGGTAGACTACCATAAACTCCCTTTTCAGGAAGGCGTCTGCCCCAAGGACAGAGACCAAGAATGAACTGACTGACCATAAAGGGCCTTCTTTGGCTGGAGTTTTATGACCCTGAAGACAACATTAAGACAGGTCACAGCTGTATAGAAAAGTATCTTCGTAAACTGTTCTACCATGGCTCTTCTAAAAGCACACTTATCCTGCCCATGGGTGCTTTATACCCCTGTTCTCTTCCTCTACAGAATTAAGTATATGAGCCCAGATTTCTAACAACCCCGGCCCCTCTGTTACTTACTGTCAGGCCCTCCTATGTGGATGAACTTGACACAATACGAACTCTTCCTTGCCAAACTGTCCTTTCTCAGTCTCATTCACAGGCCCCTGGGTAGAAAAGACAACAGAGTAAAGCATTAGGATTCCCTCTTTTACACTTTTTCATTTTTGTTTTCTTTTGTGTTTTGTATTGTTTTGTTTGTTGGTTTGTTGATTGGTTGGTTTTTCAAGACAGGGTTTCTCAGTGTAACTCTGGCTGTTCTAGAACTCACTCTGTAGACCAGGCTGGCCTCAAACTCACAGAGATCTGTCTACCTTTGCCTCCCCCACCTCTACCTCCTGAGTGCAGGGATTAAAGGTATGTACCAGAACTTCTCTGCCTTTACACTAAGTTTTTCAGGTGACAACTTCTACTTAATCCTATACTGTATTATAGATGCCCCACAAATGATAAATGTTGACTATCCCAGAAAGAAAGCACACTTAGTGCACACTGTTTCTACCACAAGTCTTTGGTGACATTCATTGTTTACTAGAGATGAGCAGTCCACCCATTAGTTATCTTCCCATTAGGTCTTGCTCTGCAGCACTGAGCTCTTACCCAAGAGGACCTAAGAGAATTCAGGAACTAGTGAAGCCTCAATGGATTTTTCTCAGGATACTCAGCCTCTTTAAAAATGAGTTACCCGGGGGCTGGAGAGATGGCTCAGCGATTAAGAGCACTGTCTGTTCTTGCAGAGGTCCAGAGTTCAATTCCCAGCAACCACATGGAGGCTCACAACCATCTATATTGAAATCTGATGCCCTCTTCTGGCATGCAGGGGTACATGCAGATAGAGCTCTCATATATGCAAAATAAATAAATAAAATAAAAATTAGTTAGCCAGGGCTAGAGAGTTTGCTCAGTGGTTAGAGGACCAGGGTTCAATTCCCAGTACCCACATGGCAGCTTACAACTGTCTGTAACTCTAGTCCTGGGAGATCCAACACCCTCTTCTACCTCCACAGGTACCACCAGGCAAGCACACTGTGCACACATATACATGCAGACAAAACACCCATACACATAAAAAGTGCTAAAATAAATGAATGTAAAAAAGAAAAAGAAATAAGCAAGTCCATGGTTTCTGACAACCACCCCACACCTGCGTTTGACTTGGCTGTGTAGCACCAATTTCTACACCCACGTTGGTGGCATACTAGCTTTCTAAAAATAAAGTTTTCGAGAGGCCTCAACTAGTGGCAGCTTGGCCACCCCGGGCTCTCCTGTTTCAGGAGGCCAAGGACACACGGAGCAGCAGCCAAGAGGCAACAGGAGGCAAGTAGGTAGCGAGCACACTATCCCATCTCTACTCCTACTCAGGCCTGCCCAGCTCCAGGAAGGCCTGAATTCTCCCAGCAGCAGACCTACCAGGCTCTCTGAGGAGACCTTTCTAAATCCAGCTGAGAGCCAAAGGAGATTAAGTTTCAGCCAGGAAGGGCCCACATCAGCAGAACTGTGAGTGAGGGCAAGAGTTCTGAGTAGTCACCTGCTGCCTACATGGCAACTGGCAGCAGCCACAGGCCTTTCACATCGTCTTTCTGGAAGGCTCTTTCCTGTTATTCCTCCTGCCTTTCTTTTTACCTCTGTTCTCCCTAACCTGACTTTGTGAAATTCACACAGCTAGGAAGAATGATGCTAATAAAACCTAGTCCAGGACATTCTCAGCTCTGGCAAAAATTAATTTAAGTTTTGTTTTGTTTGCTCTGAAAATGCAGAGTCCCTAACTTCAACTTCAGTGGTTGCTTCTGTCTGCATCAAAGAACCCTTCGTTCCCTAGAGGTATTGCTCCACTTGGGCTGCCCACGCTTTAAATTCAACTGTGAGAAGAAGGCACGTGATCCAAACCAAACCAGTCAGTTAGCCCTGGAGATGATTAGCCCTGATGGATACATGTTTCAAATTGGGCTGGTCAGAATCATGGCTCCTAATGTTGGCCTCCTGGACCAAGCAAACTTACCTCTTCCCCTCGTGTGGTTAAATGAAAACAAATGGTAACTATCCCTCACAAGGCACTAGGCCTTCTTCCTCTCAACTATGAGATGCCTATCTGCATCCAGGTAAAATGAAAATCAGAGGGAAAATTCTGAAAAAAAGTATTAAGTTTCTGAAGCAAGTGTCTCAGTTTTTAATGTTAATAATCTCCTGGTTTTGTCATTCATTCATGTTACTTTCTTACCTTATGCATACCAGGTGAGGCAAAAGCTCTACCCCTGAGGTTTATTTTGAGACCCTCTTATTCTGCCTAAGGTGGTTTTAGATGATATGTCACTAGTAGACAAGCATGTATGGGAGAAACTGAATCAGAAGTCCGAGAAGAAGATCAGAAGACTGACGTTTTGGAAGATGTCCATGAATTGCTGATGGGTGGGTAGGTTTGAGATACTCTGAGCCAAACCCCTTGTTTATAAGGAAAAAGACTGAGATTGATATAAGGGATTTGATAGTAAGGAGGTATTTTTTAAATTAATTTTTAAATTTATGTGCATGTGCAACTATGTGAGAGCCTGGTTATGGGTGTAGGGATGACTACAGGCGGTAACTGATTTTCTGTGGGTGCTGGGAAATGAACTGGGCTCCTCCGGAAGATAGCAGGTGCTCTTAACTGCTGAGCCATCTACCCATCCCCATAAGGTAGGATTATTTTTAAAGAATTAATTTTTATTTATTTGTGTGTGTGCATGTGCATGTGCATGTGTATTTGTGTGTGTCACATGTGTGCAGTTACCTGCAGAAGTCAGGGAGGGAGCATCAAATCCGCTGGAGTTGGAGTTACATGTGTTGCTCCATATAAGTGCTGGGAATTGAACTTGAGTCCTCTCGAAGAGCCACAAGCACTCTTAACCACAGAGTTGGCTCTCTAGCCCCATGGGGTAGAATTTAAAGAACACTGAATTTACTTAGGACTTGACATGAGGAGTTATATATACTCTATTGACATTCAGCAAGTAATCTTGCCTGTACCTTGTTTACCAGATAAACCTTTATTAACTTGTTTGTGGTGCCTAACTTAGCTATAATTGTATATCTACCATGCAGTACAATGTCTGAAACATAGGGACCCACTAAATACTTGGCAGTGAATGACATTCATGGTTTCTTGTAATTACTTTTAGCAACTCTCAAATAGCAGTACTGTTGCTAACACTTACTGAATTTATTTATTTAGATTTTGTGAGACAGGGTATCTCTGTGTAATAACCCTGCATTTCCTGGACTCACTTTGTAGACCAGGCTGGCTTCAAACTCACAGAGATCCATCTGCCTCTGCCTCCTAAGGGCTGGGATTAAAGGCGTGTGCCATCACACCCTGCTACCGAATATCAATTTTGTGCTAGAAGATATTGGCTGAAAAAGTGGCCTCATGATAGATTTCTAATTCTTCTTATTCTTAAGAGGAAACTGAGGTGAAAATGTAAAATAATTTCTCTACAATTACAACAGGCATGGTGGCACATACCATTAATCCTAGCACTCGGGAGGCCGAGGCAAGTGGATCTCCATGAGTTCAAGGCCAGCCTGGTGTACAAAGTGAGTCCAGAACAGCCAGGGATACACAGAGAAACCCTGTCTTGAAAACAACAACAACAACAAAATAATAATAATAATAGTAATAATAATAATTTCTCTACGATTATATGGCTAGTAAATGGCAAAAAAAATAGATTCAAATTCTAAATCCAGCCAGCTTGATTCCAAGTCTCAGAGTCTCAGTTCACAACTATTTATTTTATTTTATTTTGAAATAGGATCACTCTATATAGCCCTGGCAGGCCTGGAGTTTGCTATGTAGACGAAGCTGGCCTTGAACTCACAGAGATCTACCTAGTTCAACCTCCTGAGTATTGGGACTAAAGGTGTATGCCACAATACCCAGCTATTTAGTTCACAACTCTTATGCCATACTGATTAACTACATTCTTCCTAGTTGATTGTATAGTCATTCATGATAGTCTGTATAAATGGTGTTCCAAAGGGTTGCACAATCTATAATCCACCTGACTTTTTGTGGCAGCCCACATAATTCGTTTAGAAAGGAAGTATTCTACCTTCCGAAGAGAAAGGACACTCAGGTGTGATTAAAAATCAGTACTCAGGACCCAACTACAGAAAACCGATGTGTATAGTTTTATTTTCTGGGTTAGTCCAGAACTACAGACAAGAAGCTAGGAAGGGATTAGAGGTGTAGAAGTTTATGGGGGCAGGTAAGAAGGAAAAAGGGAATTAAGAGCAAGAACAGGTGGCTGGATTTTCAAGCCCCAAGGCAGTTCTGCCACCTGCGAAGGGAGAGAAGGGAGAAATAGAGTGGGCACAAGAGGAGTCATTGCGACGGAACTCTGATTGTCCAGGAGTGGAGGATGTGGGTGGAGCCTTGGGCAGAAACCGCCCAGTTCTGGCACACCTTGAGCACAGGAATAAATGATCCTAGAAGAGAGGCCAATAGAAGGTATTAGCCAACCACACACACCTTGCAATTGGTCCTTTGTTTCTTTTTTTTTTTCGTTCTGTTCATTTGCTTGCTTAATTTGTTTACTTTGTTTTCATTTTGAATTACCATACTGTCCGTCCATTTTTTTCTTTTCTGCAAAGTGTTTTGCCTGCGTGTGTATCTGTTGACCACTTGTGTGCTTCATGTCCACGGAAGCCAGAAGACGGCATTAGATCCCCTGGAACTGAAGTTATAGAGGGTTGTGAGCTTCCCTGTGGTTGCTGGGAATCGAGCCCTGGTCCTCTGGAAGAGCAGCCAGTGTTCTTGCTGTAGAACTGTCTCTCTAACTCCATGTCTGTTTGTTTGTCATTCTGTAGCTATTCTGTAGCTCAGGAGTTCCTGAAACACAGTTTGTAGCCGTGCTGGCCCAGAACTCATGATGGTCATCTTGATTGAGTCCCCAAGTGCAGGATTACAGGTGTGAGCCACCATGTTCCCCCCCACCCCCCATCCCCCACTAGTCCTCTTGGAAGTCTGGATGGTGCTGAGGCAGGGAAGCACAGGAGCTACAGAATGACAAACAAACAGACGAACAGACAGACATGGAGTTAGAGAGATGGTTCCGCAGCAAGAGCATTGGCTGCTCTTCCAGAGGACCAGGGCTCGATTCCCAGCACCCACCTTTGACCTTTGATGACAGTTGCCTATTTACCATTTTATGCCTATGTACAATTGGGAAGAAACAAGTCCAGCATAAAAATTACCATAAATTAAACAGACAACCCCTCCCATTACATCTTTTAGCCACCAAACCCCTCCTTTTAAACTCCATACAAGGGAGTGCCAAACATTAACCAGGAATCTTGAGTCCTTCACCCCAGTGGCCTGCTGCCCCCTTGCAGTGTATTCTAATCTTTTCTATTGCTTTGCTTTAAATAAGGTTTTCTTGCTGCTTTGAACATCAGATTATTTGAATAAGAAGCTGAGAACCTGGAAACCCTAAGAACCCCAACTGTGATCTTCCGTAAAAGTGTTGTCCCATGGCTCCCATGCTGTGCTCTGTGAATAAAACCACTCCCAACGAAGCACTCCAGAGCCAACCACCTGAGCTAAGCAGTGGTTGTCCATCGTCTATGACTGCTCATTGCATGGGACAGACGGAGCTGAGTATGTTGTCGTTCAAAGCACATGTTGGTTTAGTCTTACTCTAAAAGTGTCAGCTCGTTTAGTGAAGGATATGTTCTCCTGAGGAGGGATAGGTGGGGTGTTTTCTCATTTATTTTTCTACCGTGGACATATTTAACTTGCTATAAAAAAAGTTATTATGGAAACTTCTCTCACACTTGCAAGATAATAAGGTAAAAAAAACCGAAACGCTGATGATATGCAAATGATTAGTCTCAGGGGACTACCTTTTAAACAAACTCTTTCTGAGCCCTTTTGGGGGCTCTCTAGGGTGGCAGGTGGACAGTTTTATATTTTAGTGGTTTTACATTCTAGGTAGACTCAACGGACTCTAAACATACCACAGGTGAGAACTCAGATTAAGTCTGCTTGAGAATATTAGATGCTCACATTGTGTTTTGTGGTAGAGAGTGAACGTGGCTGTGCCCTGCTGTGAAGAGCCCAGGATATGGAAGCTTCTTGTTTTGTGCCAACCCCATTCTACAGGTGTGCTCCAGACTGGCCTGTTTGAGAGTTAACTTGCTGAGCTCTTATTTATGCAAAGCAGTTTCTCTTATCTGCCCTGGCGACATTCCATCCTTTGAACCTTGGGCTGGACAATACTTTCAACAGGAAAATTAAACTTTTCTTTTGAAAGCTCCATTTCTCTGTTTACTTCTGCACCTTTTTGCCTCCCTTCTCAACATGCGGCTCCAACTTACTTAGTGTGCGGGGCCACTATCTTAAGAAATAAGTGAGCCAGTTTTGTCTTGGCTTCTGTTTTGTGTATCTCAGTTCAGTTTGCTTTTTTTTTCCTTCAGGACCTTACTGGAGTGCTTTAACAGCTGCTTCCAATAACCACATAAATACAAACCGAAAAGGCGCCTTGACCGAAGAATCAGAGAGCCTAGGATCGTTGCTACTTTGAGCCGCTGTTTTCCCTTCATTGTGAACCTTAGCTTTCTTGTGTTCCTTCCCCCAACAATTTTTTCTTGATCCTCTTACAGCCAATTCCTTTGTACTATTCCAGTATTAGCTTACATTCAGTCTCCTCAAAGAGCCCTAAATATTCTCTAATGTTATTTTCCTCTGACATCATTGTCTATAACATTATGTTCTTGATTTTGACAAGCACTCATTCTCCCTAATTAAATGTTTTCTCGATTGTTATGTTTCTCCCCCAATGACCTATAAGCTCCCAGAGAACTGGAGCCCTAGCAGTAGCCCTACTCTGAAGATGCTCAGTAAATAGTGGCAGATTTTTTAAAAGTAAAAAAAATTATAATTTTAAATTATATTTTTATTTAATTTTAAATAATTTATTTTGTTTTTCATATATTTATAAATAAGTAATATTTAATTAAAAATTTTAAATTACAATTTTAAAACCAAGGTTTTTTTATATAACCCTGGCTGACTTGGAATTTCCTATGTAAACCAGACTGTCCTCGAACTCATTCAGATTCCCCTGCCTCTGCCTCCCCAGTACTAGGATTAAAGCAGTGCACCACCAGGGCGGGTAAAACCTCTAAAATTTAACGAGTTGCCTAAAAAGAAATTTAATATTACTTCAAGTTTTATCACGAGCTTTGACTAATATAAATTAGTCAAATATTAACAAATAATACTAGCAGATCTCAGAGAGCAGTATGTATATATGCTTTTTGAAACTAAAACTACTAAGTTCTTGAATATACCGCATAAAATACATACAGGTATGCTGTGTATATGTAGTGGTGGCTTTGTGGTTTCCCAACTATTATGCACAAAGTTTCTGAGACTTATAACAAAGTATCCAGAGAGGTTACCAGGTGGCTGTCTACATATAAAATCATTGTATCCTAGAACTAGAGTGCAAAAAGATTTAGAATAAAATTCTTCACTGGTCAGGGTTGGAATCCCGGGCTCGGTGATGTAGACTCCTCCTGGATGCTTGGAAGTAAATGCAGAGACACGTGCGTAAAAGAAGAACACGCACGCCAATCACACTCTGTGTAATCAAACTTAGCATCAGCAGTGTACATCTGAAGAAGGTGAGCGCAAGTAAGTCTTGCAACTGTCGCTGTGATGATGGCAATCACCTGGGTGCTGTGTCAGAGGTCCCCAAACCACGACGACCTCAGCCCGTCCGCCCTCCGGGCACGCAGGGCGCGGACTACAATTCCCGGCGTGCAGCGCGCGGCGCGGGCGGAAAGCCGGCCACTTCCGCCCCACGCAGCGCCGGTGAGTCCGCGTCTCGACGTGTCACCGGCGGTGCCGTGGCTGTGGCCGGGAGAAAGAGCTACAACGAGGGAGAGTTCGCGGCAGTGGGTGGCGGCGGCGACCTGGACCTGAATCAGTCCCGGCGCGAAGGAGTCCCGGGGTCCGTGGGGAGTGGCAGCGGGCGGCGGCGGGCTGGGCCGCGCGGGGCGCGATGCTGAACATGTGGAAGGTGCGGGAGCTGGTGGACAAAGCGTGAGTATCGGGGGGGACAGTTGCGGCCGGGGCCGCGGCGGGGTCGGGGAGCCTGCGCATGGTGGTCCAGCGCGCGGGGGCATGCGGCACGCCCCCCCCACCCCCGCCCTGCGGCCTGGTGATGGCTGCGGCCGCTGCGGGCCTGGGCCTCGGTCCCTGAACCTCCAGCGGCGCAGAACCCCACTTCCCCGCTCGCGTCCCTGCTCTCCGGGACGTCGCCACTGCGTCCCTACCCCGCGCCAGGCAGACGGATGCTTTGATCGTACCCAGCCTGGAGTTTGGCCTTCTGGACACAAGGCTGGGCTTGGGGGCGGGGGGACGCGGTTGCACCCGACCCTGGTACCCTCAGGGTGTAACTCAGAAACACCTTAGGCCTGGCCGGGCATGCCGGTTACCTAGTTAGACTCCTTTTAATTTCTAGTGAACCTGCAGTGGAGTGAGTGTGAAGTGTAACAAGTGGTCATTGTGGGCAGTCTGGAGTTGCTCAAGAGGAGACTCGCCCTTCGGGTTTTTCACACTAAGTGAAAGCAGAGGACCAGACAACTTTTCGTGATAGTTTTCCTCTAACTTTACCACTACTCTTCGTTTTGGGTGGGTCGCTTGTTCGGTTCGTTTTCATTGAGACATCATTTTAACAAAAATTGCTCTAAAGGAAAAAAAAAAGAGTCAAGTTTATATCCTGTTGACCTGCTTTTAACTCCTTTCAGACCGAAATAACTCCAGTGCCTTTAGTATACTGAGAAACCCCTAACACTTAGGTTGAGCATATCAAATATAACTAGTTCTTCTAGGTCACCAGGAAATAAGAGTTTAAATATTTAACCGGCCCTCTTCCTTTTGGGCTTTTGTGATTATGCAATAAGTGTGGTAAGAAAACAGTTCTTTGAACCACCCACCTACCCCGAAACCAGGAAGTGTAGAAGCTCTTCTTGACCCCAAAAAAAACAACATACTTCGCAACAACTTGCGTCTGATGGAACCAGAGGATGATAGTCCTTTCATAGTTGCTTTGCTACCAAGAAGTCGGTCCACTGCTTAAAGAGTGCCATAGTACTGGGTTCTTAACCTCTCTACTCTGGTTCAGAATGAAGATAATTTATACCTCCTGTTAGCCTGTGATGAAGAAGAGCCAAGGGCTTCCGTTTTGCACAATTCCTGGTAACACCATGTTCATGCCCTCATGCTTCTGAAAGAGAACCGTTTTCCGACTTTGAAGTGAGGTAAACCTCACTGAGAAGCTGCAAGTCTGAAAAGATTTTGCTTTAGTGGTTTTGTTACTCATTTTTTTTTTTCCTTTAAGTGTTCAGAAATTTACGTAGGACCATTTCACTATTTGTAAACTCTGTTGTGGCTTGCCGAAGACAAAAATCATTTCTTTTCCAGCTCCATGGGTGTTTTCAGCGTATCATATAAGAAGTAGAATACAAACTTGTTTTAAAAGTTGAAAGAAGGCTCTACAAAACTGCCATACCTGTGCCTCTAGGTCAGAGGATAGCTGGAGAAAGTTGCTAAGAAACCCAACCCCAGCCCATCAACAACCAAATGTGTGATACTGTAGAGTTTGAAGGGACAATGAAACATGTCCTATCTTTCTTGTTTCTGCCCAGTATATATTACGGCCTTGAGCCAGTTTACTCAAGGATGTGTAAGACTGTTGCCACCAAGAACTTTTCCAAAGCCCTTGTTCATCCTGACACATTGAAACTAAAGCAGGAGGCAGTTTTACTGATGAGTGCTCAGCATTTGATTTTCATTTTTAACTGGCAGGAAGAAAATTTCTTTAAAATGTAAGCATCCTACAGATCCACATACGATTACACTGTATGCCTAAAAAATGATGGGGGTGAAACACATTCATAGAATGGCTGGTTGGTATATTAGAGGGATGAAGTTAGAAGTAACTGGCAGAAGAGGAAATAGTCAAGTGATTAATATGGCCAACCTGGAACTAGATTACCAGAATATGACAGGAATAAAGAGTTCAGATTCTGGCGCTGCCCCTAAACAACTCTGTGTGTAATTTGAGGCAGAATGACTCCAAACTTCAGGTTTTTTACTTGTAAATGATGGGTCTAGGCTAAATACAACTTCAGATTCCTTAGGTATTTGACAGAATTAATTTATCATCAAGGAAACAATAGCTACAACTGGTATTTCACATTAGCAAGCAAGTAGTACTATAGGGACAATTTTATTTGAAAAGAGTGGGGGAATGTTGGATTTGTTTGTTTGTTTTATTTTAAAATGGTAATCAAAGAGTCCTAGAGAGATGAGTTTTCTATTAAGGATATCTATTGCCTGCCCTTCTGGAGGACCAGAATAATTCCCAGCCAGCCCATAATCACCTGAAACTCCAGTTCCAAATAATCCAAAGCCTCTGGCCTCTATGTGTGCCCCACATCACACACACTCATGTGTTTTATACACACACACAGACACACACAGGGCTAATAATGAAATAAATCTTTTTTTCTTTTAATGGTTATCAAAGGTTGAGGCCATAGCTCAGTGGTGAAGCATTTGCTTGTGTGGTGTGTTTAAGGCCCTGACTTCAATCCCAATCCTGGGGGAAGGAAGTTAATTTTCTTAAAAGTTATGCGTGTTGGCACATCCCAGCACTTGGGAGGTAGAAGCAAGACCAGGAATACAGGGTTATTCTCTGCTACATGACCCTTTGAGGCCAGCTGGATTAAGGAAGACCCTGGGAAGGGGAGAATGAGTGATATAGCTCAGAGGTAGAGTGTCTGCCCGTTATGTGGAAGTCCTGGTACTGCAAAGAATAACCAAAAGAGGTGGCCAGTAAATGTTCTGTTTAAATGCTTGAAGTAATCAGTAAGTACAGCTCATGACTCAGGAAGACTAAGACTTTTAGTGTATATCCACTAGCAAATATGACTTATTTCAAAAAGATACATGTACTCTTTCCAAATGTTTCGGTTCCCCAAAGCAGCTCTTGGGTTCTGTGTGGAACCTCTTGGTGGTGTGGAGTGGGTCTGGAACAGAGCATTCTGGGACAGCAGGACGGCTAATAAGGCCACCCGCTTCTTCCCGTCTTGTCTAGATGCTCACAAGGCAGCGCGGCAGGAAAGGATAAGTGAGGGAACCTCCAGCTGCAGCTAGTAGGCATTGTTATCTGTGACCTGCATTCAAAACTATAATAAATTGGGTACATTTATAATTTGTGATCCCACACAGGGTATGAATTGAAAGTCCTGTAGCTCTGACATTTTTCTTGGGAATTTGGGGAATCTGGCAAAAGTGACATGTGTGGTTCTGGTACTGTGGAGCTGCTGCTGGCTCTGCAAGCCAGCTCACCCTTCTCTTTCCTTACAGGGAATCATGTATTCCACCAGCAGCCCTTCCTTACCACAGTTGTTTAAACAGTCCGGCTGTGAAGATCACGGCATCTGCGGTGGACAGTCCACCTTAAGCTCCTTTCAGTGATAGCCGCCACCCTGCCTGTAGTTATTTTCATTCCCATACTTTGTTGTTTTTAGTTCCTAGACGGTTAGCTATTGTGATGGAGGTAGAGCTGTGTGCATACTGTTGTTGTCTGGGTCCATGGGGAAGCCTTGCTCTTCAGAGGAGAGCATCACAGTCCGCACAGATTCCACACTGTGTCTCAGATGACTTCTGTGGACTCGTGTGTGTGGGCCGCACTTGGCAGAGAACTTTGCTACGAGTCACTGCAACGTGAACGCTCTTGGTTTTGCTTTCCTTTCATCCCTACACTTGTTTTTCCCCATCTTGCCAATAAGTCTTCATTCAGTTCTCAGAACTTGAAATCAAAAACGAGAAGGTGGTTGTCAGCTGTGATCTTCCAAGAACAACTGCTCTGAACCAGTTGTTGAGAATTGTTGCTGCTGAGACAATGAATTAATTATTGTCCTTTTCTTTTGGTAACAGGACACAAGTAGGTATTAAGAATTTAATTCTAGAGAAAGATGAGTTAGCGTCCCTTCTGCCAGCATTTTGTCACGTAGTTTAGAGACGCTTAGTTTCTGTGTTTAGCCCTGCTGTTGGGTTGCTTCTTCTTTTTTTATTTTTCAAGTCAGGGTTTCTCTGTACAGCCCTGGCTGTCCTGGACTCACTTTGTAGACCAGGCTGGCTTTGAACTCACAATAGTCCGCCTGCCTCTGCCTCCCGAGTGCTGGGATTAAAAGCCCTTGCCTGCCCCGTACCTTTTGGTGTGCACTTCAGTTTTAGTTTACAAGTAGCTTTTGTGTGTTTACTACTATGTCCACTAAGGGTGCTTAGCCAGTTTAATTTTAAGTAACACTTACTAGTCATAGTCCTAGTTTTTACAATATGGCTCCACAGTTATGTGTGTGCATGAGTGTATGTGAACACATGAGTGTTCATATAAAAGTTCATACTCCTTTAATGATATTTAATGATTCCTTTAAGAAAAAGAAAAAATGGTTAAAAAAATTGACAGTATTTAGGAAGCCATATTTGAAATTTTATGTAATAAAAGCTAAAAATGAGTGCCAGTGCCATAGACCTAGATATAAAAAGTAAAATAATAAAGCTTCTAGAAGATTTTTAAAGTTCATTTTAAATTTAAGATTTAAAAGTTCTTTTGGGACTCCATTGCGCAATGGATAGTGCATTGGACTTCTAAAAGTTCTTTTGGGGGGGTGGGAATGGGTGGGACACAGTCTTGTGTAGCCTAGGATGGCATTTTGGAGCAAATTCCAGATACCATATCATTTTATCTATTCTGTAAATTAATCAGTTCCTAAAAGGTAAAGGGTTGTCTTATTGTTTGTTTGTGTGTGTGTGTGTGTGTGTGTGTGTGTGTGTGTGTGTGTGTGTGT
>CAJQZJ010032716.1:4469197-4494067 GCA_907164525.1 Lophiomys imhausi
TGTGTGTGTGTGTGTGTGTGTGTGTGTGTGTGTGTGTGTGTGTGTGTACATTGTACCTATGGATCAAACCCAGGACTTTGCATATCCTAGACAAAAATTCTGCTATGGAACTTATCCCTTAAAAGTTACGTTTTGGTTTTTTGTTTGTGTGTTTTTGTTGGTGGTGGTGGTGGTGTGTGTGTACTTGCTTGTGGGGCTCAGTTCTCTCCTTCTACCATGTAGGTTCCAAGGATTAAACTCAGGTTGTCAGGCTCAGTAGCAAAGCAAGTACCTTTACCCTCTGAGCTGTCTCTCCTGTCCTTTAACTTTGTTCTTGATGCTTATGTAATCTGTGATGAGTAACTCCAGTGAAAGGCATGTTATCTCATGTCAAATGCTCACATTCCAAGGAACAAAATGTAATGGGCAATACAGGAAACCGCAGGATAGTTTATTGGATGAATAATTAATTGTCTTTTACCTGAATCTCTTGTGGGTTCTGAGTTGTAAAAATGTTTAGGTTGAGGCACAGATGAAAACAATAGTTGGGGCTGGACATGGCTTAGAGGTTAAGAGCCCCTGTTTTACAGAGAACCTGGTCTCAGTTCCCAATTCCCCTCACCAGTTGGCTCATAAACACCTGGGACTCCTGTTCTGGGGCACCTAGCACCCTCCGTGGGCACTGCAAAGGTGGTGTACATAGATAAGCAGGCACATGCATACACATATAAATAAAATAAATTCTAAGGAGCACTAGACGATCAGTAAGTGTTGTGAAGGGGCTGAAATAGAGCGACGATACGGGCTTTTCCCTTCTGAGAGTAGGCGCTTCCAGTAAGACTGAAAAGTAGAGTACGTGAACAGGAGGGAGTGTTCCAGGCTCTGAGGAGACAGTGGGTCAGAGCAGGGAAGAGGAGAGCCTACAGGGATTTGTGTGGACTTTGGATTTGTCCTGAGTATTGTAAGACAACCTGTGAAAAGTTTTAAAAAGCAAGGGACCGAAGTGACCCCAAACATGTCCCTTACCCCTGCTGGTGAGTTGTATATTGACTGGGGAGGGCTGTGGAAGTCTTTACTATGTCCAGGCACTTGGGAAACAGAGGCAGGCAGATCTCTATGAGTTTAGGGACAGCCTGGTCTACAGAATTAGTTCCAGGATAGCCAGAGATACACAGAGAAACCCTGTCTAGAAAAACAAAACCAAAACAAAACAAAATCATGACTGTGACATAGCACTGAACGCATGGTCTTTGAGGCCATACTGCCCGAACTTGGGTCCTCAACATACTGTTTAATGGTTGTTTGATGAGTGAGAGACTTTAACTCCTTGTATCTCAGTTTACCATCTGTAAAATAGAGATAATAGGGATTGAATAAATTGTCACCCACTCTGTTAGAGTTCTGTGTATTAAAGATTTGTATTATCTTTATTTGTATGTAAGTATACGCACAGACACACACACACAAAGTCACTGTTCTGTTGCTGTGATGAGACACCGTGACTGAGGCAACTCTCTCAAGGAAAGGGTTAAACTGGGCCCATGGACAGTTTCAGAAAGTTAGGCCATTATTATCATAGTGGGGAGCATGGAGGCACCCAGGCAGACATGGGGCTGGAGAAGGAGCTCAGAGTTCTACATCCTGATCCCCAGGCAGCAGGGAGAGAGACTGGGTCTGGCTTGGGCTATTGAAAGCTCAGAGTCTTCACCCAGCGACACCCTTTTCTCCAACAAGGCCACACCTTCTTTTCCTTCTCAAGTAGCACCACCCCCTGAAGACTAAGTTTTCATATACATGGGCCTATGAGAGCCATTCCTACACCACCACAACACCTGCATGTGGGTGTCCAAAGCAGCCAGAAGAGGACGTGGATCTTGTGGAGCTAGAGTTGAGGCAGTTGTGAGTCACATGATGATATAGGTGCTGGGAACTGAACTTTAGTCTCTGGAAGAGCAGCAAGTGAATCTCTCTCTCTCTCTCTCTAACTTTGAACTGTTTCTTGGTGAATTTCACATCATGTACCCCAATCCCACTCATCTCCCCGTCTCTTTGTATCCTCCCCCTGCCCTGCACTCTTAACCACAAAGATTATATATTTAAAAAAAAAAGTAAGCAACAACAAGCAGAGCCATATTATAGGGAGTGAGGCCAGGGATGCTGTGGCTTGCCGTTGGCTTGCTGTGCTTTGAGGGACCCAAGGATACTTCTGCTACGCAGGTAATGGCAGCCTTACGTGGTTCTCCATGGGAACAGATTGTGCAGAGAACACAGTTCCAGCGTGGAAGTGTGTCAGTAAACAAACTTCCATGCAGAGAAAGGCATGAGAGACTCTGCATGTGTGAAACAACATCCATGGTGATGCCTGACTCTTCATGTAACCCTGAGCAGGAGGAGGGAGGGGGCTTAATTCAGTGTTCTAGGACCCCTTTAAGTTGTACATTTCTTATTTAATTCTGCAGTATTTTTGTGAGACACACAGCTCCTGTCACTGAGGAAATTTCAGACGATAGAGCCAATTCCATCCAAGCCCCAGGGTGACCCCTGGATTGAAACACTTCCATGATCAGCTATAAAACAACATCAACACCCCTCCCCCCCCACCCCCGTGCCCGTGTGGTGCTGTTTATTAGGGCATTCATACATTCATCCTTCATGTACTCTGGGCAGAGAGTGTGTTTTAATCTCGTTTCTGTCTCACTTCTTTACCTTTGAGCCCACTTCTGTCTAGGACAGCAAAATTTCATTTATGTATTTATTTCTCAAGTCAGTTTTTAAGTGTTTTTGGTACTAGGAATTGAACCTCAAGCCACCAGTAAGGCATCCATTGTTAGAGAATGTACTGAGAGAAACTCAAGAACATAAGATCTAGCAATCAGTCCTTGATAGGTCTTGTAACACTGTCAACAGAGTTAGCAAGAACCAACCCCTTGCTCCTACGTAAAAGATAATTAGGTTTCTATGAGCGTGTGCCACATTTGCTCCATTTGATCCATAACCGTTTACAACTATGTTTCTGATGCAAAACACTTTATTTTATATGTAGTACCTATCTGAATATTGGTTCCTTGTCATTAACCCACAGTCCACAGCGTTGTAACTCACATACCTCTATGAGGCACTGTACAACTCTCTTGAACTTAGAGCAACCCTGTACACATTTCCATACTGCCTTTGTGGATTATTTAAACAGCAGAAGCATGGAGACAGGTACTGAATACACAGTAGAAAGAACTGTACTGAGTGAACGAGGGCACAGTGTAGTCTTTGGCCCCGGCTGAGAACCACCGTGATGGACACTGCTTTGTACAGACCTGTCCACAAACATCAGGACAGCAAGTGAATATTGGTTTTACGGTTGCAGGTACACATTAGTGTCTTGGTCAGTTTGCATGTGTGGAGTCCACAAAGAATAAGGACCCATCTCCCCCATTCCACTTCACTCCCCCGACCCCATAGTTAACAGCACACTACAAAAACAGCAGCTTTAAACACAACCAGAAAGTCTTATTTCTGCTGATGCTCATGGATGTACTTAGGAGATTTGCTGCTCCATCATGAGCCAAGATCATTTGACCACATTTAGGTACACATTTGACCCAGATGAACCAGAAATGGAGAGTACTGGAGATCAGAGCTCATCAAAACCTTTCCATCAGAGCACCTAGAGCAGTGGTTCTCAACCTGTGGGACATGACCCCTTTTAGCGATCAACTGATCCTTTCACAGGGGTCCCCATATCAGCTATCCTGCATATCAGATACTTATATTATGATTCATGACAGCAGCAAAACTACAATTATGAAGTAAGCAACAAAAATAATTTTATGGTTGGGGGTCACCACAACATGAACTGTATTAAAGAGTCTCACGCAGCATTAGGAAGGTTAAGAACCACTGGATTAGAGCTCTCTGCTTTTTTTGTCTTACGTGGTTCTGATTACAGCTGAACTTGATACAATCCCTAGTGACTTATGCTCTCTTTCAGCTTATTAACGTTTTCATAAATTGAGGGGACAGTTAAACCAAATCTCTGTGTGTTTCCTTGAACGTCTCCAGCCTAACATAGGAACAGTATCAGAACAGAACTTTGGTTGGCACCAAAATAATTTCAAACCAAGTGCCTGAGCAGCTTTCTTTCTAGGTCCTTGGGCTCAGTGAGATGTTTGGTGCTCTTCTGCACTCTGTCAGTCTGTGATTTTGCAGATGGAACTCTTGCCACTTTTGTTGCTTCTCCGTCAGCACTTTGTCCCTAAGAGACAGTTCAGTCAACTTTGATTCTCACTCCTCTGCTTCATCTCCTGGTATGTTCTTCTCATTCATTGGTTTCTTTGTTTGCTTTTTCACTTGTTGTTTTGAGGCTGCTCAGTAAAAGTTTGATATTTGCTGTCACCGAGCCTGTTCCAGTAAGTAAGCACAATACTGTGCCGTAGTCTTCAGTCCAGGGCAGGGGAAAGGCAAGTTGGTAAAGAAACAAGCCTACTGGAGACACTTGCTTTTGTTTCAGTTCAGTTGTTGAGGGCAGGTATGGAGAGATGATCTCCCTGATTGGGACAATACAGGAAGGTTTCTTGGAGGAAGTGGCATTTATAGAACCAGATGATGATACAGTTAGCTATGGAGCAAAGGACTTAAAAACAAAAAACCTGAGCAAGCAACCTAATGGTGCTGAGTGGTGAGACTGGAGAAGTGAACTGTTATCTCTAGCAAGGACCATCCTTAAGAAACTTGGGCTTTAAGGTGAAAGCAGGAAGGGGGCCTTTGCTAACTTTAAGTGGGACTTGTATGAGTTCCCTTTGACCCCAGCCTGCTAGGAAGTTGTAAATAGAAGCAGAAAAACTACATGAAGACAGTATGCATATCCACCATGGGATACTCCAGCCATAAGAAGATGAAATCTTGTCTTATGCAGTTGCATAGATGAAACTGAGGACATGTTGAGGGAAATTAGCCAGACACAAAGACTCCAGATCCCTTGGCTGTCACCTAGTGAGAAGCAGATTGCAAAAGTAGAGACCAGAGGGAATAGTGATTATCAGAGGCTGGGAAAACAGGAAGAAATGAATAAGAGGGGATAATCCTTAGGACTCTGTGCATGGAGGCACACTTCTGTAATCCTAACCTTCAGCTGATGGGCCAGTTTGGGCTATGTAGCAAGTTCCAGATACGCCTGAGCTATACAGTGAGACTTCATAGAGATGCTGGTGGTGTAGTTCAGTGTGAGAGTGCTTACTTAGCATGTAGAAGGTCCTAGCTTTGATCCTCAACACAATAATCAATACAGGAGAGAAAGACAGAGAAGTGAGTTCTTCTGAATGTTTGCACAGCAGCATCACTGGCTAACAACGTGCCCAGTGCTTTGAAATGGCCAAAGCAGGTCTTTTGAGTATCTCACCACAACGATGGTTGTGCTGAGTCTTACCTGGTGTACAAATGCATGAAAGCATGAGGCTGTGCTGCATGTGTGCCAGTTACATGTCAATAAAAAGTGCATAAAGCCAGCAAGCAGGGAAAGTAAAACAACACTGATGAGCAACTAGGATTTTAAAGTACACCAAAAATAGGTGAGACTTGAGGCAATTTAAAAGGCTGAAATCCCAGCCAAGCATTAGAAATCAATTATTTCCTATTTATTTTGTATATATGTGCAGGGGTGTACATGTGCACACTAAGCACACCACGGCACACACTTGGATGTCAGGGGACATGTGCAGAGCTTTGCTCTCTTTCCAGCCTGTGTGACAACCAGGATTGAACGCTGGTTGTCAGGCTTAGCAGTAGGCCCCCCTTACCCACAGAGCCATCATGTGCCCCAATTAAGACTAAAGGAAAAATCACCCTTAAGTAGAAAATAAGAAATTAGATTTAAAAAAAAAAAGAATAGTGAGAGGAAAGTATATTTGATGATTTGAAGAAGGCACTTGACTTTGCAACAGTCGCACTAAAGTGGGTTTTGGGACACTCAAGAAATGTTCCAGGAAAGAAATGTCTCAAACATTTGAGGAATGTACAATGCTGTCCCCTTTGGGTCCCAGGATGAGCCATTAGACCAGACAAGTCTCTGAGAAGTGGCACAGCTGGGAAATAGCTCTGCACCCAACGCCACCCAGCTCTCCAGAGAACGCTCTTTTCAGGGAGCACCTTTTGCTAGTCCCCAGGGACAGTTCTCACAGAGCTGTGGAGACTACTGTTCAGAGAAAATAAAGTGACATAAAGTCTTTAAAGTTACTGAGAAACAGATGTTTTAAAAAGTGAAAAACAGAAATGGTTCAGGGCTGTGACTATCATCCCTAGGACTAGTGTCCTGGTGATGGTGAGAGGACGAGAACAATGGGCACAGACAGGGAACTGTCATTATCTAAATAATACTAAACATTTTAAAACAGCCATCTCCCGTCACCTGACTCTACTTACTGGCACCTTGTTTTGTGTGGAGCTTTGATTTGGTTTTTTTTTCCTACATGTGTGTATGTTTTTGTTTTGTTTTGTTTGTTTGTTTTGAGACAGATTTTCTCTGTAACAGTGCCCTGACTGTCCTGGACTTGCTCTGTAGACCAGGCTGGCCTTGAATTCATAGAGATCTGCCTGGCTCTGCCTCCTGAGTGCTGGGATTAAAAGCATGCACATGTTTTTATATAGTTGCTAAACATATTCATATAATTTTGCTTTGTGGGAACTCTTTCTGGGGAAGGTATTTCTTAGAGTTGTAGTTTTGCCCACATGGGAGTTATTTTTTTTATCACTTCTGTGTAATTTATTCTATTTGGCTAGCCATGAGTAGCTGGATCTCCCAGTCTTTGCTGGCACGGCACCTCTTTGGAAGATAGTAAGTGCCATTTTGGGACACTAGCTTATGTGTTCACCTAGGTCATAAAGCAGCCCCCTTCCTTGGGAGTTAGCAGAGGTTCACACAAGCCAGTGGGTGCCCAGTGACTATCTAGAGACTTCCTGGTATAATTGATGTCTTCGGAAAGAAAACTAGGTCTTAACAGCAGTTCTAAAACCCCTTGTTCAGCCACACACCACATGGAGTAATAACACGGACATTGGTTTGGATGGTTTTTTTTTTTTTTTTGGTTTTTCGAGACAGGGTTTCTCTGTGTATCCTTGGCTGTCCTGGACTCACTTTGTAGACCAGGCTGGCCTCGAACTCACAAAGATCCGCCTGCCTCTGCCTCCCAAGTGCTGGGATTAAAGGCGTGCGCCACCACCGCCCGGCTTGGTTTGGATGTTTTAAAAGCTCAGAATTCTGCTACTATGGATTGGGTTTTGGTTAGTTTTGGTGGTGGGGATTGAACCCAGGCCCTTGTTCTGTACCACCAAACCACACTCCCAGCCTCTGCTGATTATTGTTTTTTTAAAATTGAGTTTTATTTTTGATTATGTGTATGCTTGTCTATGTAGGTTTGTGAGTATGAGTGCAGTCGCCCACTCAGTCCAGAAGAGGGTGCCAATGCCAGGAGTTACAAGTAGTGAGTCACTGGAAGAGGGTGATCTGGAGCCCTGTGCGAGAACAGGGTTCTGTCTGAGGGCGATCTGGACCCCTGCGCGAGAACAAGGTGCTGTCTGAGGGCGATCTAGAGCCCTGTGCGAGAACAGGGTGCTGTCTTCACCACACAGCCATCTCTCCAACACTCTACTAATTATTCTATTTGTTTTTGAGACAGTCGGGCTTAGGCATCACATCTGTATTATGGTCCTTCCTCATGAGGGACTTCATTAGTTTCTCTGTCCAGATAGGAAGGCGTTCTTTGGTTCATGCTCAGTAGTGCCAGCCCATTGTGGCAAGGAGGAGAGGGAACACAGAGGTTTACACTATGGCAGCTAGTAGAGACAGAGGACAGGCTCAAATTCAAGGACCTTCCCCAATGACTAACTTCTTTCAGAAAGGACTTATCTCCTGCAGTTTCCAGAACCTTCTCAAATACTGCCACCAGCAGGGTCCAGGCTCTCAACACATGAGCCAGTAAAGTATTTCATATTCAGTCCGTAAGTCATGTCTGGGGTGAGAAAGCTCTGTCTGAAAACAGTAAGTGCCGTCAGCTCTGCTAAGTGCCTTGCACATGTTGTTTAATCACCACAATAGTGATGCATGGGACCTTTTAAATGAAGAAATGGAGGCATACCAGGGATTGCTTTGTTTAGAGACCCTTAACAGGTACACACCAGAGACAGATATTCACACCATAATGACTAAGTCTTTGATGGAGCGACTCTATCTATGCATTGCTTTTCTGTTACACAAAGTGGCTGTAAAAGACAAAGTAACGAAATGAAAACATGGACGTGTACAGTATCATCTTTTAATGTGGCCTTGGATCCTGGAGTAGTTCCTGAGCCAAGACCCATGTCAAGTCTGAGAATGGGCTGCTGTTAGGTGGCTTGTTTTGCTTAGTGCTGTCCCCTGGAGTGTAAAGAAAGGGGAACGGTGTCTTCCCTCATCTTATAGTTTAGTTGCTGACACCAGGGTGTTTTTCTTGGCTTGTCCTATTCATGTCATTTTCTTTGCACAGCTGTTTCATAAATTTCTCAAGGATTTCCCTGAAAACTTACCAGATTAAATCACCATTAGCAGCAATCAGAAAGTTGGTGCCTTGTGGAAACAGGACTTCGAGTTATATTTTAGGACAACTTTAGACCCAGAGATGAACATACTGGTTTTTAGGAATCTCAAAAATGTATACATGAATTTCGTTAGTGTTGCCTCTGGCATGAAATAGTGGGAGCTTTCCTTGAATGTTAGGTGTGTGATCTCATAAGCAAGGGAACAAATACTTCTGTAATACTCATGTCAAAATTACAGGGTTTTGAAATGTTCTCCCTCCTTCTGCTCCCCTCCTTTCCCCTCCTTTCCTCCCTCATTCCCCTCTCCTCCTCTCCCTCCATCCTTTCTTCAAGATAGCCTTTTACTGTTCATAATCCAAGCTGGCTTCTCAACTTGGGACCCTCATGGGTGCTAGAATAACAGACATAGGTTAACATGCCTACCTTGGAATGCTTAATTTTCACTACTGTAATTTATAGAGGAAGGCAGTTTAGAACTCGAAGAGAAAGTGTTAGGTGGTGTAATCAGCTCATGTCAGTGCCTGCTAAATTAACAGACTATACTTTGGCATTCCATTTACTCCTGTGATGAGCTTGAAAGCACAATGGTTTATTAGATTTGCTGTTCAAAGTTTTAATTTTTAATAAACTGGGAAGTTTGTAACAAAACCATATTTTATAGTTCTGTCATGACTCAAATCTGCTGTATGTGGTTGGGAACAAGTCAGTTAGCCCAGCCTAACTGTGTTTCACTTCACAGATCAGGGTGAGCTCCAGCCTAGGGTCCATAGGAAAACTGACTCTTCAGTCACCTCTGGGGGCTGGGGAACTGACTCAGCAGCTGTTAAGAGCACCTGCGCCTGTAGGGGACTTGAGTCAGTTCTGGGGATCCAGTGCCCTCTTCTGGCCTCAGTGGGCGTCCTGAAGCCGACATACACACGTTTCCATCAGTTCTGTGGATACAGTCAGTGAGTGCAGTATACTGCCCACAAAAATGTCCCAATTTGACAGTAAGAGTGCAGTTGACTGTAAATGTGTTCTCACCCTGTAGTGAGAAAGTAGTGGTGTTCACAGAGTTCTCCTACTGTCAGGAAGGAGTCTTTATAGACATTGCATTGTTCAGACTGTGAAGATATACAGTCTTCATCTATTGTGCATGTTAGGGGTTTGTTCTGGAAGTTTATTCTTTTTCTCGCTTTGCAGTGTATTATTAGAGATGCCCCGATGGAAAGAGGGGCCTGTTTCTGTAAGTTGTCCTCTTACAACTCTGTGTGTGATGACAGACAGTATGCATGTGTAAGAGAGGAGGAAAATTACTTTTATGTCTTAAAAAAAAAGATTTACTATTTATTTATATGTGTGTCTTAGTGCCACAACAAGTCAGAAAAGGCTATCAGGCCCCCTGTAGCTGGAGTTCCAGGGGCTTGTGAGCAGACTGCCCAACATGGCCTCCGGGAACTGAATTCTGTCCTCTGCAAGAGCAGAAAGTGCTCTTAACCCTTGAGCTAGCTTTCTAGCTCCCACTTTTTTTCTTCTCAATCAGACACTTTGTATACACTTTTGTATTTATATACAAATACAAAGTGTCTGAGAAGAAAAAAATCAGTAACTGGGAGTGTATCTTTAGGGTGATCTCAACATTATGTTCTTTGAGCAGTACACTGCCTGCTGCAACTTGGTGTGTCTTGTGTTAATCAGGGTGCTGTGGCATTTAAACCACTTTCTGAGGCAGGGTCTTGTTGCATGGCCCAGGCTGCCCTCATCCTGCTGCCTCTGTCTCCAGAGTGTGGGTGATGCAGGGGTGTGACTACACCTAGCCTAACGATTGCTGTTTATCAGGGAGCGTAACTGTTGTACAAAACTCCATGATCAGTGTGTCCTTTGGAAGTTCTTCGGGTATAGAAGGTTTTAAGAGGTGACTTAGATGCAGATTTTATTCTTATATATTTGGTTGTGAGCCTAGCCTTTAACGGCTGAGCCATCTCTCCAGCCCCAGATTTTATTCTTAATACAGGTTTAAAAAATATTATTCCAGCTGTAGGAATTCGCATTTGCTCGTTGGCTTATTCGCATAACACTGGGTACACATACTTCAGTTATTCTTTTGCAGTACTTACTATGGAGATTGAAGAATATTGGAAGTACAGGTAATATCTATCCCTTTGTTCCTTCTAATGTCCTAACCTATTAAGTAGCTAAAATGTAGCCAACTGTGACACAGAATTTAGCAGTATTTCATAGTTTCCGTTGTTTAGAATGTAATAAGGCTATGGGGTGAATTGGGAAAATATGAGACAGTATAAAGAAAATACTATTATCTGAAACTGTGGCATGGAACTAAGTTATTGGGCTTATTTCTGGCTCTTTTTGTGCCTTAAATTGTACACCTGAGTACGACTGGACACATTTAGAGATCTCTGTAGTCCATGGTCTTGGGGTGAGCAAAGGTGTAAGTTTAGACAAAAAGGCTCTATGAAGGTGCAAACTCATTTGACCCCATTTGGATAAAAAGAGACAGTGGGAAAAGTTTCTGTGAGATAGGAGTATGCAAGGCTTTGTTGTTGCCAGTCACTTTTTCCTTAGTGGTTTTTCTTCATTTAGAACAGAAGCAGCATTGACTGTAAACAGAAGCCCCGTGGCAGTGTTTCCTTTGGGCACGGCTGCCTCTGTACCCTCGGCACAGACGTAGCAGGGAAAAATAGCATGATCTTTTACTTATATCAGGTGGTCAAGTAAGAGGAAAATGGGGAATAAAGAGCAGTATACAGACTGCCTGGGTGGCCTCACATCTTCAGGGGAAGGTGGAGGTGATCCTTGTCCTGATCTTCTCACCTCCTGAAAGAGCTTTGTAAGTCTAGAGTTAGGGCTCAGATTGCGACAAGCCCAGAAGTGACTCCATTGACAGTTGCCCGAGTGCTGGTGTCAATCCTGCTTTTTTTCTCTCCTACAGAGCCAGGTTCAGACCTTTCTTTGGAGTTTGTGTGTCCAAAAACAGATTAGAGGGCCCTCTCTAGTGACAGAAGTCACTAAGGATATCTCTGTTGGTCCCAGGAAGATTTAGAATTAAGCTATGGGGAAGTAAAGTTGTTCTTAATTTTCATTTTTAAAGGGAATTGTTTTTCATCTTTAAGAAGTTACTGATGTTGAGAATAGGTCCAAAATTGAGGCCATCCAAACAACAAAGGGTCAGAATGCTATTTTTACCTTTTCAGAAACCCATGCTTGACTTAGTGAGGCTTAAAAACATCTTCACCTAGACTTCTTAGGTTTTCAGCTTCACTGTGTTGCTCATTTCTGAAAGCAGCAGTTTTATTGAAGAACAACTTTAAATGGCATTCTCATGAAAGTGTTAAGTTTTTGCTGTCAAAGGAACAGCATTTGCTCCTTTTGTGGATGTCCTTTGTAACCAGTGGTGTGTTTTAATGGCTCCCATTGTTCTTCAGTTACGGAAATAAGGAAATTCTTAAATTGCTGGCTATCCGCCATCTCTTCTAAACACACACCACTCCAACATACAGGCTTCAGCTAAGAGCCTTTGAAGGGTTCTCATTTGACCCACAGGCCTTTGTAGTTTGAACAAGGGAAGTACTGTTCTGAGAGCCTCAGCATTTCTGGAAGCTCTGGTGAAAACATTTCACGTACGTGGAGTGCAGGCTCCTTCATCTTTTAGCAGAGATCTCTGTAACGGAATGCAAGGGTGGACTATAATCCTGATTGGTAGTGTTCATTCCCAGCTGCTGTGGATGCTTTTAACTGCCCACAACCACACAGTCTTTGACTACCAGCATTAAAAAGAGGGGGTGCATGAAATCCGTCAATTTTGTATCATCTTAAATTGCAGACCTATCTCATTTTGGCTGGCTTGTCTTTATTTTGTTTCCGTTGTTGATAAAATTAAGGAGGAGAGGGACACTATTATTCATACATAAATTGTTGTCAACAGAGTCATCACTGGAATTTTAGGAAAATTCGCTAAGGACAGCAGAATTTGTGGGCTCTCAAGGGAATAACTTGTAGTCACGCTATCACCCTGGTTGTACAGTTGGAGGGAGTGTCCCCCAGGATTTAAGAGAATACCTGAAGATTTCACTTTGCTTAGTAGATCAGTGCTCTGGGTGTCAGTGTGGAAGCTGTACTGCTTGTCCATTGACCTGACCAATCATGTAGATATGTGTAACTGACTCGGTTCTGACGTGGATCTGTTCATTAGTGACTTACCTAAGCTAAAGTCCTTGAAGGAATGAATGGTGGGCAGTAGATGAGGTTTAAAAGCTCGGAGTGGCAACTTCTATCTTTCCTTATTTAGAAAACAAGTTTTTTATGACTTGAAAAGCTACATAGCAAAAGAAGGGAGAGTATAAGCAGTAGCTGTCCAAATCTGATTTTATTCATTAATTCTAGGTTTTGATTTTGTGTGGAAGATTTGAATGGTGGTGTTTTCAAAAAAATCAAATGTTCTGCTGTCTTACCCTTTGAAAACATTCTTTCTTGCTATAAGATAGTTATTCTATCTCATAGGTAGACCTAGCATTTTCTGAGCACTTCCCGTATGTCAAGCACTGAGCTCAGCAGCATTTGCTGTGCTGTCTTATGAAGTATATAACCTCTTCCCAAGCTACAGTTGAAGCTGAGGTTAAGACAGTTTTGCCAAAGGTCACAGAATGGAGTTAGAGTTGGATCCTTCTGTCTTCCATACTTTTGTCAAAAACTAGAAGTCTGAAGGAGATAGTAAATAATACTTTCCCAATAAAATATTATGTAATTGGTGAAGGTGTGAGGTTTATAGTAACTAATAATTTAGAGTTTGTTAGAGAAAAATAGGGATATACAAGGAAATGTTGGTAATAGTTTTAAACAGTTATAGAATACTGTCTTTGTGTCATTTCTTTTTAAAATGGCACACAGGTCAGAGTCCACTATAATTTAGTGTAAAAGAACAGCATTCCTATAAACCCAAAACTGAGTTCTTGTAAAGCATGGATGATGAGAAAGCTGACATCTTGGCTCCATGGTAGACTCTAGCGTGTTCATTTGTCTTTGAGATTTGACCCAGAGCCATTTCTCCTGGACTTGTGCCAGGACTGATAGTATCTCTCCTTTATATTCTTGAAAGCTAAAATCTTCTTAAGATAACCTAAATGTGCCAGATGGTAGTGCCGCATGCCTTTAATCCCAGCACTTGGGAGGCAGAGGCAGGCGGATCTCTGAGTTCAAGGCCAGCCTGGTCTACAAAGCAAATCCAGGACAGCCAGGGCTACAAAGAGAAACCCTGTCTCGAAAAACAAACAAACAAAAAAAAGACAACTTAAACGTGTAATGTGGTGTCCTCGGGGTAGCCTGTCCACAGAGCTGCCCCCTACCCCATAAGAAGGTACACTAGTATCATGATTACATTTTCATGATTTGCTCAGTTTTGATGCTCATCTTTATGTATGTGTATTTATGTGTACATGCACACATGTGCATTTTTTCCTCTGCAGCACCAATGTGGTTATGAATTATTCAGAGATCGAATCTAAGGTTCGAGAAGCAACAAATGATGATCCTTGGGGACCTTCTGGGCAGCTCATGGGAGAGATTGCCAAGTAAGTGGTAATTTGACTCAACAGTGCAGAAAGAATCAAAGTGAAGTTCGCCTTCAATTCTAACCTGTGTAACTACCAACCATGCATTCTGCATAATCCATTTCGATCATAGTGTGGAAAGTTTTATATAGGTTCTGTTCCCATTAAAAGTTAGCTGTTAAAGATGTGTCAGCCAAGTTTAGAGGCTCACTGTAGCTTTCCTTGCAAATTTTGAAGAACATATAAAATATTTGAAGTAAGAATTAACAAATGTGTTTTCTTGGTGACAGTGTGGGGTGCTGAGGCCATGAGAGAAAAGCTTATGGAATGTCATGGTGAATCTTGGCCTTGTAGATGTGCTAGGAGCTTCACAGAGTAAGGGGAAGCATGTTTTAGAAGAAATGTCATTAAAATTTGATTCAGGCTTATTCTTTTTTTTTTTTTTTTAAGATAGTTGAGCAGTTTGAAAAACCTAGAGCAAGCCTGCCATCTACTGGCTGACTTCACCCACTACAGATGCTTAAGGAAAACTCCTTTCTTTCAGGGCTACCTTTATGTATGAACAGTTCCCAGAACTTATGAACATGCTCTGGTCCCGAATGCTAAAAGACAACAAAAAGAATTGGAGAAGAGTTTATAAGGTACGTTGACAGCGTCCACTAAGCCCTAGATGTTCCTGACACACACCAAGAGGTGACTGTAGCTGTGGCTGTTTTCTGTCTTCTAATCATAAGCAGTTCTCCATACTGCAGAGTGTTTGCAGATTTGTGTTCTCTTAAATATTGAAGATTTTTATTATTTCTTAAATTTTCCCTATTAAATCTATTGGGGTGTTTTGAGTATTGAATCTCTAGTCATGTTCATGTTTACTACGTGAGCATTTAAGATAAAAACCAGTCTCATGTTTGTCACCTCTGTGTAAAACTTTGTTTAATTTATGGTTGCATGGTAATAGTACTCAGTACAGTGAAGTAAACTAGCTGTGACTGTGAGCTATGTACACTTCCTGACCTTTTCATTTATGAATGTACTGTTTCTCAGACTCATTTCATTTAGTTTGATTCCATATTTCTAAAACAAGACAGAGGTCTTTTTCTTTCATCATGTTCTTAAAATTTATTCCCAAAGGATGCTATGTGTCAAACAGGATTCATACTAACATGCTACAGGCCAAAGCAATGTTCACATTTGAATCTTGAGATGTTTTGACTCAGGATTAAAAACCTGTCTTAGGTGTTTTGTTGTGGCGGTTGACTGTAGTGTGGTGTGTGTGTGTGTTTGTGTGTGTGTGTGTGTGTGTGTGTGTGTGTGTGTGTGTGTGTGTGTGTGTGAAGACCAGGGCTTTGCCTCCTGTGTTTTCCTCAGGCATTCCACAGTATCTTCTGAGCAGGGTCTCACTGAACTTAGAGCTTTCTGATTCAACTAGTTTAGCCAGCTTGCCATGGGACCTCCATCTCCTGAACACTAGGATTACAGGTGGCAGCCATGCCTGCCCAGCTTTTTATGTGGGTGATGGGGATTCAAGCCTCTGTGCCTGCATTTGCATGTTGAGTTCTTTAGTGACTAGGCCTTCTCTTCACCCCCCTCCCTGTTCTCATTTTGGGGGGGAGGACAAGGTCTCTCTATGTATCCCTGGCTGACCTAGGACTAACATAGACCACGCCTTGAACTCTTAGAGATACATGCTTCAGCCTCCCAAGTACTAGGATTAAAAGAATATGGCACCATGTCTAGCAGATTCTGTGTTTGTTTCCTAAAATATCTTCAGGCATTTCTATAAATTGTATATTTTTTCTAAAATGGGGACTTTTAAAGATTGTTATACTACTTTTTCAAAAAATTAGGAAATCTGAGTATGGTGGCACAGGGCTATAATCTCAGTATTTAGGAGACTGAGGCTGGAGGATTACTGTGAGCTAGAGACCAGCCAAAGCTGCATAGTAAGACCATCTCAAAACCAAGCCCCAAAACTCAGTTACTATTAAAATCCAAGTTTGTCCCTTCCGTTTCAACATCCTGCACAAACCCTCAGCCATCAAGTCATCATGAACTGAAGTTTCAAGTGAGAAAGCAGAAGAATGTTCCTGCTTGTTCACAAGATTGTGCAAGAGCCATAGCTGCATAATTCTAGCTCCGCCCATCAGATTGCTAGGACCTGCATACCGGTTAGCCTCAGCCTCGCTTGACTTGACACATTGCTGCAGAGTTTTCTGAAGCACTTGGGTTTTGCTTTGCTTTTTTTTTTTTGAAGCCTCATTAGCAACAGAATTAGGTTTTATCTGAGGACACTGCTGCAGGGTCCTGTGGGACCGAGGATCTTCCTATGTCCCTGGTAGTTGAGCTCTGCAATGCCAACAGTGAAAGCTGGACTGCTCCCCAAAATCCTGTGCTTCGTCTGAGTCACACACTTAGTAGTGAACAGCAGAATTCCTGATTTTTTTTTAAGTCTTTAAATCAAAGAGGCCATTGCTTAGGTAGTTTGTAATTATTTTCTATATTAGCTATCAGAAGAACTTGAGGTTGAAGTTCAAGCTGTATTTTGGTCTAACAGAAAGGGGAGACACACTCCTTACCACTACCCTTTAGTAACGTTGGAGTTTTGTGTTTGTGTTTAACTGTGTACCAAAGCTCTTCCAGAGCTTGTTCCACAAAGTCATTCGGTACTTTATATTTCCACAGTCGTTGCTGCTCCTAGCTTACCTCATAAGAAATGGATCAGAGCGGGTTGTAACAAGCGCCAGAGAACACATTTATGATTTGCGATCCCTGGAAAATTACCACTTTGTAGGTGAGCAATAGAAAACCCTCATCAGCAAATTAAAACAGTAGTTGGAGTTGTCAGTCACCTGAACCAGCTTGGAAGCTTCTCTGCTCTAATTAGCATGTGACTCTTGCTGGTTGTGTGACGAGTGCAGAATCCAAGGCGTGGGGCCCTAGAGTATTAATTAGTGAAGACAGGAGCTTGCAGAAAGGACTGGCTAATAACAACAGAACCAACACAACATGAGTGTTGGGGTTTCTATTAAAATATGCACTGCAGACTGGTCCCCTGTGGTGTCCATAAAGGGATAGCTTTAATCATGTGGGAAGAGAAGGTTAGAGCTCCAAAACACACACATCTGTTTGAAGCCGGACCCCTCCCACCAGATAGTATTTACTGTGCCTCACAGAGAGGCCAGGGTGTGCTCTGAATGCGAAAGCGCCAGAGGGCGGTGAGCGGTTAGTTTTGGAGCTTGCCTTACTTGTGACTACTGTAATATGTCAGGGTTTAGTTGCACAGAGTCCTAGTGATTTATGTTCCCAAACTTGGGGGAACAAGCACCTGGGGTGCTTTAGGGCCATCACAACATTAAAAGTGAGTGGTTCATTTTTATTTGTGAAAATACTTTCAGCTGTTTGCATTCCGTATGTCACCATTTGTGATCCTTTCGGTAGATCATGGATTGATGTTGTCCAGTTCTGCTGCCTAGGATCATTAAGTCAAATTAGAATTCAAATGCCATAATTTGCCTCCTTAAAAAGTTTAAAATTTGAAGTTATCTTTGTAGGTGTTTTCATTTCTAGTCTTTCCTGAAAGAGTTTGGTACATACTAAGAGAGTTGTTAGAGTTTGCCTTTCCCACTGTCCTCCAGATGAGCATGGCAAGGATCAAGGTATAAATATTCGACAGAAAGTAAAGGAACTGGTTGAGTTCGCACAGGATGATGACAGGCTTCGAGAAGAACGAAAGAAAGCAAAGAAGAACAAAGACAAGTATGTTGGGGTCTCCTCAGACAGCGTTGGCGGATTCCGATACAGTGAGTATCAGGCCAGGCCACAGCCACCCAGCCTCTGCTTACTTAGCCTTGGGTGTATTTTAAGAGCCATTGAAATACCAAAAACCAAAATGCTGTGGATTTTTTTCCCCAGGGAATACACAGAATTCTAAAATATATATAGTGTCATTTTGACTCCCATTTGCCCAGATCTTTGGAATTTTTCTGTTCTTATTGTCGATCCAGAAAATAGGAGCCAATACCGGGTAGATAGATAATCAGAGAACAAAGATGGTGCACACCCTCCTCTTAGGAGCTCTAACAGCTTCCAGCAAGCCATCTTGGTCTTTCTAATTCTAAACCAATTTAACTGTGGTTCCAAACAGGTAAGTTTCCGTAAGTCCACTAACCCTCAGTCCCCTTCCCTAAATTAAGCAACATGTAACCCAGGGAAAGATGGTTAAGCGTATTGTCAGCTCCGCTTGTGAATCTGTTGTTGTTTCTTTGTTGTACATGACACAGTGAAGAGCACTTCGAAGCCAGATGTGGTAGGGCACACCTGGAAGGCTGGAGCAGGGTAGTAAGTTTGAGACTAGTCCTGGTCTCAAAAAAAGTCACAGCAAGACCCAGTGTCTCTCTGTTCCCCCTGCCTCTCCCTCCCAGGAGGAAAGTTGAACTTGAATTGTTCTAATGTTTATTCTTTTTTTTTTTTTTTTTGGTTTTTCGAGACAGGGTTTCTCTGTATAACAGCTCTGGCTGTCGTAGACTCACTTTGTAGACCAGGCTGGCCTCGAACTCACAGAGATCCGCCTACCTCTGCCTCCCAAGTGCTGGGATTAAAGGCGTGCGCCACCAACGCCCGGTAATGTTTATTCTTAACGTAAAATTTGTACAGGGTGTTTGAAACACATGAGATAAAAGTTCTTTTTGATAGCATGTCTCTTGGGCCTGTCCTGCCTTCCGTGAGCTGTGGCAGTGCCTGGCCAGTGTGTGCATGTGTAGGCCAGCACCATAGCCCTAGCATTGGCTCTGTGAGGCTCTCCAGCTCCTGCATCTGACTTTGTTTATATGAGGATTCTGTTGAAGTTGTAGATCTTTCCGTGGATATGAGTAAAAAGAAATTTCCTATTGCCAAGCATAGTGGTTCACACTAGACGAGGGAGGTCTCTGAGTTTGAAGCCAGCCCAGATGGCATACGGAGTTCTGAGACCCGGAGTTCAGTGTCAGTGAACAATATGTAGTGGATCCTTGTCTCAAAAAACAAAAACAAAACCTGTCATTTTGTGATGCCCTGTAAAATATCTTCACTCTTTTATTCCTTTGCTTGCCTGTTGTCAGAGAAGAAAATGCTGCAATTATTTAGCATTAAAAGTTGTTTCTAACAGCAGCAAAAACTCTATGACATACATCACATTAGAGCCAGGCCATGAATTGATCTAGAGAGTGTGTCTCTTCTAGTAAGCACTTACGTTTTGGAGTGGCTTCTCTGGGAGAGTGAAAGGCTTTGGATCATTTGTCCAAGTAGTCATTTTGTTCTTTGGCTTTTTCTACATCGCTAAATTGCTGCTTGCAACTTACTTACTTCCTCCACATGCTTGTGTGCCATCCTGTCACCAGCGCAGCATGTAATTGTATCTGATGAATTCAGAAAATTCAGTGGGTTTGCTGATGGGGTCACACTGGGCTGGCTCAGCTTCTGTATTAGGGTAGAGTTGAGCAGCCTGTGTTTCCATTGTGTTTTTTATTTTCATTTGTGTTTTTTATTGATGATTTTTGGACTTCTCAACAGCTTTAGCTATTTTGTGGGGTTTTACTTCTGATACTAGATGATGGCCTTCATCTAGTCATTCATTTATCCATTCTACAGAATTCGGGTTTGAACCCTGGGCTTCATGTGACCTGGGTCTTCTCTCTGAACTCTGTTCCCAGCTCCTACCACACATTTAAAAATCTTAAGCTCTTACTGTAAAATTCAGCCTTGAGGTTCTAGCAGGCAGTTCAGCAAAACATATTTAAGAGCTCTCCCAGAGGGCACCTGTGCCGACACCCTGTCAGCAAGGGCTCAAAGTCCCTGTTGACGGTCCGCTTCTCACCGCCCTTTCTCATGCTTGCCAACCTCTGCCTCTGCTCTCATCATTCTCTTCAGACCCCACTCACATGGTTTCTCTACAGCATCCCTGTTTTGCCTTTTAAGTTAAATTTGGAGATGGAGAAAGGCAGTTTCCGTTTGTGTCCATAAATCCATCTCTTCATTGAGCTCCAGACAGCACAGTGCAGACCCTGGCATTTGGGCGGCTCTCACAGCAGCCTTCCCTGTACTCCAGAGTCACTGTTCTTGGGGTGCACCCGCCCTCACATGTTTCCAGCGCTCCAAGCTGCTCAGAGCTGCTGGGCACAGGTGCTTCTGTTGTGTGCAGGTTTGGGAAGTTAGAATTCCTTTTATAAAATCCACTCAGATACAGTGTTTGTAGTTTAGTCTAAAGAGCAGAGCCCTTTCCGCTAATTAATTGGGTTGTGGAAGTTGCATTGGAGCTCCTTTAGAGAAACAGTGCTTAGAATAGTTGGTTGGTTACTCAGCTAAATAACAACTTCCTCCCTCCTTCCCTCCCTCCCTCCCTTCCTTCCATCCTCCCTCCCTCCCTTCCTTCCATCCTCCCTCCCTTCCTTCCATCCTCCCTCCCTACCTTCCTTCCTCCCTCCCTGCCTTCCTTTCTTCCTCCCTCCCTTCCTTCCTTCCTCCCTCCCTACCTTCCCTCCCTACCTCCCTCCCTCCCTCCCTTCCATCCTCCCTCCCTACCTTCCTTCCTCCCTCACTCCCTCCCTTCCATCCTCCCTCACTCCCTCCCTTCCATCCTCCCTCCCTCTCTCCCTTCCTTTCTTCCTCCCTCCCTACCTTCCTTCTTCCCTCCCTTCCTCCCTCCCTACCTTCCTTCTTCCCTCCCTCCCTCCCTTCCTTCCTTCCTTCTTTCCTCCCTTCCGCTTTCCCCTGTTCTTGAGATGGTGATCTCACTGTGTTGTATTGCATCAGACAGCCTTGAGCTCTTGATCTCAAATGATCACTCGGCTTCACTCGGGAGTAGTTTAGAGTACAGCCTCATGCCATCATGTCTTGCTAGCTTGCTTTGTATGAGTGAGTGTGCTCACTCCTCCAGACCTTTTCCAGCTTCCTCTCTTTGTCTCCAACCCACCACCACCCTCTCCCTTGCCTTACTTTGTGGTTTGTTGGAAGTACATCCTGTTGTGCTAGAGCCTGGGCTGTCCTAGAACTTGGACTCTGTTTGCTTCTGGCTCCTGAATATGCATGTGGGGATTGCAGGCATGTGCCATAACACCTCCCTTTACTTTCTGTTGTCTTAAGATATTGTCGTTGGCTCATATATTTCTAAAAGTGAAGAACCTTTGAGACACGAATAAAATATGATTTATTAAATGACTTTTGAAAACTGAATTTTCATTCGCCTTGTGTTTGTGGAGTGTATGTTTTGTGTTTCCACTCCTCTATGGCAGTGTTCAGGGGCTTCATGCCTGCCACTCACTGCCCATCAAGGCTGTGAGATTCTCATGAAGAAAAGCTTTGGAATCTGCTTCCTGACACAGTGACTGGCGTGGGCTGCACATACTGTGCTTGTGTGGCACTGCTGGAGATTTCTGTTTTCCCTTAAAAATAATGTTTTTATGAGAAAGTCTTCAGAAGGGAGGACCACTATGGAACGCGCCAAATTTTATATCCTAAGTTGTTTCTTTCTTCATTGTTAATACAGATGAAAGATATGATCCTGAGCCCAAATCGAAATGGGATGAAGAGTGGGATAAAAACAAGAGCACTTTTCCGTTCAGTGATAAGCTAGGTGAGCTGAGCGATAAGATTGGAAGCACAATCGACGACACCATCAGCAAGTTTCGCAGGAAAGACCGGGAGGACTCTCCAGAAAGGTGCAGGTGTGCTGCCTTCCCCACCACTCCTTGATGGGTGTGGGCTTTCGCAGCTGTTTGCTTTGCTTTTGTTTAATTCTGAGGTGTTGATGTTATCTGAAGTTTAACTTTTCTTTTTTTTGTGGTGTTAAACATTCTAAATGTTTTTTTTAAGATTTATTTTATTTATTTTTATGCATATGTGTGCTCTATCTGCATGTACACCTGCATTCCAGAAGAGGGCACCAGATCATATTGTGGATGGTTGTGAGCCACCATGTGGTTGCTGGGAATTGAACTCAGGACCTTTGGAAGAGCACTAGGCAGTGCTCTTAACCGTTGAGCCATCTCTCCAGCCCAACTTTTTTTTTTCAAACACACTTTCTTAGAAGGGTCTTAAGGACACAGAAAACTTGCTCATAAAGTACAGGACACACTACGTAACTGTCTCCTTTCTCACGGTTTCAAGATAATTGTGTTAATTTGATACTTTTCTCAACTGAAAAAAACAGTGTTGGTATGCTGTTAGCTGCATTGTACTGCATTGCTGGAGGTTGCCGTGATGAACGGCTCTTCTGTACAATTTGAATGTGCTCTGTTCTCTAGTAACATTTCATGGGTAATATCGCCTCCCTGAAATGCCCCATACAAAAAAAATGTGGGACCATTCATGAATTTGCTAGTCACCCTCACATTAAAATCCTGTTTTATGATACTAGGTCAGCCATAAGAGCTGTTAGTGTTCATACTTCTTCTAGACTGTCTGCACTTCTGTCTATAGTGATCCATTCTTGTTCTCAGTATTTTTCTTCAGGCATCTCAGTCTTGCTGTGAAGTTTTTAATCCCCTGTAGAATTTGTCATTGTCATTTTACATTTGGATATTGGATGGTTCCACGGTCTAACATAATGTTAGGGAAATGAAGCCCACAAACTAAGTTTGAGAGAACGGTAAAGGCTGATATATAACTAACTACCTGAGACGTTGCATTACCTTCCCGTGCCCACATGACTAGAATAATCCTGGGCAGTTGGCACTTAGAATTGAAGTGCAGACCTGCTTTTTTTTTTTTAATAAACTCTATTTTCTGATGTAGAGCAATTACATTTAACTTACATCAAACAATAGAAGTAAAGTCTGAGGCCCATTCAGACTGTGTGGACCTATTGTAAAATGAGTTTTTTGTTTGGGTTTTCTATGTTGTTGTTTGGTTGTGTTTTTCTTGTTTTGACTAAAAAGCATCTTTTTTTCTACCTATAAATTTATAGTAGCTCAGATTTAGGGTGTCATGTGAATGAAATTCAAATAAACTCATAATCAGATTTTGAGATAGGTTTCAAAATACCCACTTTTAGTATATTTTCAGTGTCATTCCAGAGTCATTAAATCTCTAGAATGTCCTTTTCAAGACTTGTATGGACATGATCTTTGAAGGGACAGTACTGTCAGCAATAGGAGCAGATCTACTATCTACCAAAGACCTGCATGTGTTAATTATAAACACTAAACTTAGAAACAGTGTCTAAGTAGTCTCCTGTCTTCTCCTATTAATTTTATAAGCAGGCTCTTGGGGCTTATATGTAAAAGTTTTTGGCTGACTTGAAAAACATAGCAGCTGTATATTCATTGCTATTTCTGAAGTGGGTGTTGAGATAGGGTCTTAGTGATTTTTGATTTTTTTTTTCCTCCCTTGTTTGTCTGGGTGGTGGGTGGTACCAAAAATGGTTGGTTGGTCAGGCAGTTGATCAGTTTCCCGGTCTTCTTCCTTACACTATCCCCTTAGCTCCAGGATAAGCTAAGCGATCCTATACTTTTGATCCAGAGTATTCAGGATTAAAAGTCTGGACTTTTTTCCAAATGCCAGTTAGTGGTGTGTGCATGTTGCACTTTAGAGTCTTGGTGAGAAAACAGTATGTTTTAGACAGAGTTGCATGGGACTCAGGACTGGACCCCACCTCTTGCCAGCCCATGTGCTGTGCTTTTTGACCCTTGAGCTGTTGTACAAGGTCCCAAAGTGATTGTATGTAAGTTGAGTTCTAGTTCATCAGGAATAGTCATGGTTTAGGGAAGAAATTCAAGCGTTTTGCTCCAGGATATTTATAAATTAAACTCCCTACTCTACGGTCAAGTAATGGTAATGGGACATAGTCTCTCTTCCTCCCTCTCTCCCCCTCTGTCACTCCCCACTTTGTCTCCTCTCTCCTCCTCCCTCCCGCTTGCACCCAGACAAAAATCCAGTGACTTGATATTGGAGAGTGGGCTCTTTCACCCCAACATACAGAAGTCCTGGTTCCCTGCTTCATAGGGGTTTGCTTTGTGAGGTTTTGATTGGATGACTTGCAGTGTTAATATGAGTAAATAATTGTTTCAGAAGTATTTTAAAATTAGTTACATTTCTACAAAGCACAGTTGACAGTCATGTAATGTTTGATGTGACAGTGAAATGGAGCACAACTATAAAAAAGATTGCTTCGTGTTTGTGTTCATTTTCAGGTGACAGTTGACACAGCAAACTCTTAAGCTGAGCATTGAAGTTGTACTGTTTTGTTTTATTATTTCCTTTCCCCTGAGGCAGTCTCCAGTAGCTCAGGCTGGCTTCAAACCCGTTGTGTAGCCAAGGATGACCTTAAGCTCCTGACCTTCCCCTCACGTGTTAGAATTACAAGAGTGCTCCCCAAGCCTCACCTTTGTCACATGTCCTTTCGTTCCTTGGGTTAGTGCATGAGAATCACTATCAGAGATCTTAACATGGAGCCATAAATCTTGGTATGGCATCTCAGCCTCTGACCCAGCACTTGGGAGGTAGAAGCAGGAAGATCAGGACTTCAATGTCATCTTTGGCCATATGGTGAGACAGAGACCAACAAGGACTGCATGACACTCTGTCTTTTAAGAAAATCAGTAATAATGTTCAAAAAGAGAGATATATTGAGACTGAATGTGTGCCGAGATGCTAGAGCCCTGTAGCCGGCTCTGACTTCACGCTGCTACTTTATCTGCTAGTTAAGTTTGAATCTCTAATGAACACTGAAGTATTTTAGGCATATTTTTGCTCAGGCACATTTTTGCATAACACACACACACACACACACACACACACACACACACACACACACACA
>CAJQZJ010032716.1:4495361-4515471 GCA_907164525.1 Lophiomys imhausi
ACACACACACACACACACACACACACACACACACACACACACACACATATTTCCTTAATAACATAAGACTGTCTAGGGGGAAAGCATATTTAGAAGAAAGAAGACATACCTGTTAGGACTTCATTGTGCTTATTATCAGCACAGAGTTGATTTGATGTTTGCTCCTCCTCTGTAAAGATTCAAGACCACTTACCTTTTTTAAGTAATCTAAATCTAGCCTTGTTTACATGATTACAGGATTTCTGTCAAAATTGGGGGTTGACATTGAGGGTCTCTAAAGCTTGCTCACGATTCCTGCTCTTTCAGCCATCAGTGCCGAACAGCAAGTCATCAGGGGACCTCGTTGACCTGTTTGATGGCAGCAGCCAGTCAGCAGGTAAGCTTGGTGGTGGCTTCTTCTTTCCAGAAACTATGGTTTCTGATATTTTCTTTTTAATGACGAATGAAAGATGGAATTTAAAAAAAAAAAAAAGGTCTGGTCAGGTGTCGTGGCACACACCTTTAATCCCAGCACTTAGGAGGCAGAGACAGACTGATCTCTGAGTTTGAGGCCAGCCTGGTCTGCTTAATGGATACCAAGACAACCAGGGTTCTCTCTGCAGAGACTCTGTCTCTAAATAAACAGCTAACCAGCTCTGGCTCTGCAGGCCTGTGGTCACTGACACTCGAGAGTCAGAGGTCACAAATATAACGCCAGCCTGAGCGATTTAAAGAGACCTTGTCTCAGAGTGAGGTTTAGAAGGGGCCTGGGGATACAGCTGATCAGTAGAGCACTTGCCAAGCATTTGTGTGACTCTGGACTCTCTCTCCAGTCCTGCAGAAATATGTGCATTTCTTCCTGCATTTGCTAATGTGAAGTTACTGAGCCTTCACTGCTATTTGGAGAAGATCATTTAGCTGCCTAACAGGGAGAAGGTGATAATCTAGTAGCCTTTTCCCCTAAGTTCTTTGGTACCTATGGCCTTTGTAAGTCTGTAGGGTCATCATTGTTATTATCATCTGATGTGTATATACCCATTTCTCAAAGCTCTTTGAAAATTATTTCACTTGCTGTTAACACCTTTTTCTGACCTTTGGGCCTGGGGGTGGGGGGTGGGAGCTGTTTCTGGTAGTCACCAAATATCAGTGAATTGTAAATATGTCCTCAGATCACTGTGTCATGTCTTAGCTTACAGGGCTTCCTCTCTGTTTGGCTGCCTCTCCATACTGCTTTCTCCTTCAGATTTTAATACACTTAATGAAATTTTCCACAAAGATTTTGGAGGCTTTGTTGTTTATATGTTTAAGCTCTTAAGATACATTTTGCAGATGTGAAAAATTACATTAAATTAACATTTTAATATTTCCTTTTATAAAAAGATGTGTTACTCTGCAAGTTTTCGTGACTTTCTTTAACCCTTCATTGTGGTTGTCAAAGCAGATGTGCCTTATGTTCATTACCTTCACCTTCATTTGTCAGCAAACATTTGCTGACCCAGACCCTGGTCGGGTTCTTAAAATGGAATCCTTCAGCCCTTGGAAAAGTCAAGTGGAGGAAGTAATCATTAGTCAAAGAGCGGTAATTGACTGTAATTACCTAGTTATAAACATCCTGGGTGCTCTGGAGGAAAAGGAGCATTATATGAATATGTATATAAGTCCCCATCAAGCATATTGTAAGAGAACTGTGGCCAGGGTGGAACGCACATGCCCACAATTACAGCTCTTGGCAGGCAGAATTGAGAAGGTCCCTGGGCTGCAGCGTTCCAGAGCAAACTGGGCAGCATACTCAGAGCTGTCAGGAGGGAGAGAAAAGGGAGAACATTACATTGAACAGAACCAAGCTTTTCTCATTGATGAGAGTCAGAATTTCTTCCTTGTGACCTCCAAACTGTGCTAGATTTTGAGTAACTCCTAATAACTTGTTTTCAAGTAAATTGATACTGTAGGATTGCAGATAGTTTTTCTAAGGCTGTTTAAAGTTCATTACATTAAGATGTAGATCAGCAGGATTAGGGGCGAGCTAATGTGCAAAGTGCAGCTGTTTTCCAAGTTGTGTATAATAATTCTTAACAGAAAATGTTTTCAGACTTGCTTGTTTGCTTTAAGCATAAGTCCATGATATAAGCTGCTTTTCACAGATAGATTAGTACAAGTGATTAGTCGAGAGCCACCAGTTCTTTCCTTTTCTTTTTTGCCTGCTGTCATAAAATTACTGGAATAAACTTACAAGGCATCTGATTTGACCCAGTTCTGAGCTCCTTCAGTTCCTTAGCGGTCTCTTCTGTAACTGTCCTAAAATTACTTGTAACTTGGTGAGACTGGTGTTCTCAGTGGCAAACAGTTGCCTTGGTTGTTTAACAGCTGATGTGCTGTCTTTGTGTATTTAAGATTTGAACTATAGTATGAACTGGTAGTTAGCATACAGCCATCTAATGTAGACACACTGTCACAGAATATCAATTATTTTGGACTTCTGGCATGAAATATTGAAAGGCACTTTTGTGCATCTATGAAGCAGTCAAAAATTTAACTAACTAGGAAGGTCAAATGCAGGGGTGTGGCTTTCTTCTGTGATCCCAAGATTACTTTGAGCAGAAAGAAACCTTTGAGTGGTTTTTCTTTGTGAATGATAGATTATATACAAATAGCAGTTACTGTTAGTATAGTAACTGAGGCAGAATTTAGATGAAATCTAGAAGGTTTCTTGGCCTAATAGTATTTAGAAAGCAACTGAAGATGCCTTGACGTCAAAATTATTTGTAAGAATTTCATTTGAAATAGTATAACTGTAGATCTTAAATGAGGTTCTTCCCCAGAAGGAAGTTAGATTTAAATATTAGCCCGTGAGAATCTGCCAGACGCCCCGTGTTTATCATAGCACTGCCATGCCAGTGATAGGTCCACAGACGGGGAGGTAAGCAGATGTGCATCTGCGCTGTGTCTCCGCCAGCCTGCTCACGGTCTCTGTCCTCCCTGCCTCCTTCTGTCTGTCTTCCCTTCCTCCTCCCATGTGGGTTCGTGTGTTTACATCTTTATTGCTAGCTTTTTGCAGAATATCTGCTAAAGCATTGTAGAATATCTGACCATATTTAAAACTGCACATGTGAGGCCTAGGGTGTGTTTCAGCTTGTTCTTGAGATTGTCTCAATAACTGCCGTCATGATCCTCCATTACAGTCTCCTAAGGTGATGTTTCATTTCAGTGCCTCCTACATTAAAACTCATTTGTAGGGAGGAATTTTCCTATGTCAGTGCTAGAAAAATAGGTATTAAAATTAGAAACTAAGCCAACTAAAAATAGAGTGCTAGCAACCATTCCCTTTCTCTTTTGGTATGAGTCCACCTTGTAGGCTTTGTCCCTTTGTGATTAAGGAATTTAGGTCTTAACTTCCTGTTCCATAAGATGGATGTCTCCTGAGTGATGGCGCAGAGAAACGTGTCACCAGCACAACTAGAAAAACTGTGTTAATAGGACTTAATATATTTTAAATTCCTTTTTTCAGGTTAAAAACTTTTTTTCGAGACAGGGTTTCTCTGTGTAGCCCTGGCTATCCTGGAACTCACTTTGTAGACCAGGCTGGCCTCAAACTCAGAATCTGCCTGTCTCTGCCTCCTGAGTGCTGGGATTAAAGGCATGTGCCGCCACGTGCATCTGGCTTAAAAACATTTTTTAAGAACTGAAAATGTGTCAAGTCCAAATTTTTTGTTACCATTTGAACCTACCTGCATTTGACGTGGATTGGAAGGGCAGCCTCACTACATCAGCTCGCATTTGGGTGGAAATTGTCTTTAAGCTGAGTTTACTCGAAGTTAGTTTGCTGTTACTTTTCAAGTTTGGAAAACAGTTGGTTGACCCAAATTAAATATACAAAGGTTTAAGATGAGACTTGGCCGTGAAGCCCCACTTCCCACCCCATGCCCAACCCCGGTGTTCTCTGTTTGTGTTCAGTGAGGTGGGCTTTAGTAGTTGTGGTGTGGCAGAGCTTGTGATTTCTGATGGAGGACAGCTTTTCCTCCGACCTTTCCTTCCGCTGCTCTGTAGCAGCACTTGCTGGGATTTACGCCATTGTCTGTAAGGTTATTTAACCAAATGGCACCTGTTTTCTGTGCTTCAGGGTTCTTAGCTCGAGGTTTTCCTAAATTTTTCTGTCTTCCAAATGAAGTCTAGTCATGCCTTTCAGAATCTTCAATGAGGAGAGAATCACATTTCATTTTGAGTCCTGGGTTTGAACTTGGATTTTATAGGTCAATTGTGGCTTGGCCTGTTGATGGTCTGGGCCAGTGCAACTGTTTGTTCTCACTGATAATTAAAAGTTCGTCACTCGCTGGGGGTGGCACACACTTATAATCCCAGCACTCAGGAGGCAGAGCCAGGCGGATCTCTGAGTTCAAGACTAACCTGGTCTACAAAGTGAGTCCAGGACAGCCAGGTATACACAGAGAAACCTTGTCTTGAAGAAAAAAAAAGTCACTTGCTATACACACACACACACACACACACACACACACACACACACAAACATATATGTGTGTATGCACACACATTTTATATATATATATATATATATATATATATATGTTAGAATTCATCAGTTTTTAATGAATTGGATTAAACTCTTTATTGAGTTTGCCATTGGTAGCGCTGGTAGTTTAAGCACTGTCAGACCGTGTTTTTCTCGTTCCCACTATTGCTCTGGGAAATTCACATTCTGAGCTGGTGACTGTAATCACCCTGCTGGAGAGGCGGATGGATTGAGTCCATTTATAGTGCTAGCTCTCGTGTGGCGCTCTTTGACGGTCTTCTCTGTATGTCCTTAGAGGTGATACGGGGAAGGCTGGAGTGTAGCAGCCGTATTCACTTAGAGTATCACCACGCTCGTCCCTCCTGAAAGAAAGTTGCCCCATTACAAACAGGTTTTTAAGTTTTAAAACACTTCTTACAGCTAAAGATGGTTTTGTGGTGCATCAAAAAAAGTCAAATCCATGCCAGAGAGCATGTGAGCCCATTCTCAGTGCTCCTTCCCAAGTCATGTGGAAACCAAGGCGCATGTGAGTGGATGGGGTCGGGTGTGTATACTTTTCGTGTAGGTGGGAGAAGATAACCACATTCAGGAAAAGCTTCTTAAAGTCTGCTGTACACTGCTTTTATTACAGCATGAATTTTCTTTGTAACTTAAACTAGTTCAGATTTGAAGGTCAGTGTTTGGCTTAGCATTACATTTATTCACTGCTTGGATGAAGTAAATTAAAATAATCTGTCTTGAAATCCTTTACTGTTAATAGAAATTATCATTCTGTTAGCAGTATACTTTGATCAAAATGTTTAACATAAAGGAGCACGGAAACCCAGCCTAAATATTCAGCACCAACTGTTTGCAAATTCATTTCCCTGCTTTTATTAATATGTGCTCGTCTGTAGTGTACCCATTTAGCTCATTCCTCCTTGTGCTCATAGCACGTTATCTTGTTCAGTATACCTATAAGGAAGAAAAAAAAACAATCACTTTGATCCTGTCCTTTGGTTGAATTTTAGAATAGCCACATGAGCTGTTGTGTTGGTGGGTGTGCAGGGCCTGTGGTTGGTGCTAGCTGGCCGCCAGGAGGGTATGTCTGTGAGTAATGAGGTGAAGCAGAGTGGGGAGGAAGGAGGAATTAGTTGTGCCTGCTGGTAGCTGCCTACAGTAAATGTACATTAGAAGGAAAGAGTAGTGCACGTATCAGAAGCTGACTCTTCCCTCCATCGTGCTGGCCATCTGAGAAGGGGTGGGGTTACACTTTAATTAGCCCAGCTGACTGTGGCAGATGGGCTAGAATGTCTCGCAGCGATAAAACAACTCAGAAATGGCACCAGATGTTGGAAGCTGTCCCTGGTGGTGTTTGAGTGCTGCCCAGATGTTGCAGTCCCACCTGGCTAGTTTCTAAGCACTGCAGGCTAAGTAGCTGTGATGTAACCTGTGTAACGTTCATAGAACACTAAAAGCACTCTAATTGAGTTGCTCTAGACTTCTAAGGTTCTGACTCGTAACAGGTGAAATTTTATGGACAAAAATAAAGCCAACAGCTTAAAGACTTAGATCTTTGACGTTGTTAATAATTGACATAGAAGAAAACAGAATACTAACACTTAAAATATTGTTGCTCACGTTGTTGATAAAAATAAATCTCTTAACCTCTGTAGTGTTTACAAGGACAAACTGTGCACAGGAGATTGATCCAGTGGCTGTGATTTTGCCATTTTAAAAATGGCAACTTAGCCGGGCGGTGGTGGCGCACGCCTTTAATCCCAGCACTTGGGAGGCAGAGGCAGGATCTTTGTGAGTTCAAGGCCAGCCTGGTCTACAAAGCGAGTCCAGGACAGCCAGAGATATTCAGAGAAACCCTGTCTCGAAAAACCAAAAAAAAAAAAAAAAAAAAAAAATGGCAACTTAGCAGTAGTAACGATCACACAAGCTTGATGACCCACTTTGTCCCTGGATCCTAACCTGTCACTTCCCCAGATGTGCCTAGCATTGGTATGAGCCTCCCCCCCCCCCCAAAAAATAGTGAATAAGTAAATAAATAGTAGCAAAAGGCTGAATTTTTTTTTCTTCATGGTTTAAAAAAAAGTATTTAGTCTTTTGTGGAGTGAGCAAGAGTGAAAGAGCATCCTGCCAGTGAATATCATCACACTGATGTTGTTTAAACACAATTTCCCATTGTCTGTTTAAATTGATTTTTTTCTGCAAATCAACTTCAAGTTTTTCCCCAAAGTTTTGTTTTTAAAGCATTGAAATATGGGGGCAGGAGAGATGACTCAGTGGTTAAGAGCACATACTGCTTTTTCAGAGGACCCAAGTTCAGTTCCCAGCACCTGCATCACAACCTACAGCAACTCCAGTTCCAAGGATATTTGATGCCCTCTTCTGACCCTCTTGAGCACCTGCATACATGTGGTATATATTCACACAGACAAACGCACATGCACATAAATGCAAGTAAACATTTTTAAACTTAGAAGTATACAGACCTCTCCCCGCCTCCCTCTTGTGTGTGTGTGACTGTCTGGTTCTTTGTTTCGTAGTTTTCTCTGTGCCATCTGTGAAAGAGAATATACAGTTAATTGTTTTTCTGTGTTAACTTGACATGGAATTTTCATTTTTTGTTGGTATTTAAATGAATAAAAATACATCCCATGGTAAAAATGTAAAATCCAATGTGACGATCCACAGCTTCAGAGTGACTATTTTAGCTATATAGCAGTTCATTGAGATGTAGAGACTTTGGGTCTGGTTAATTTCACTGTGTGATATCATTTGTGTGTGTGTGTGTGTGTGTGTGTGTGTGTAATATATGTAATAGTATATATGTACATATATATGTAATATATAATATATGGTGTGAAATAAAGTTTTTTAAAAATTGGAAAAATGTTAAGTCTGACAGTCCAAGAAACATGGCAGGGTTATATGATGGATATGGGCTCTACTGTTCCGTATTTTTGTGTGTTACTTGAATAAGGTTCCTGAAATTGCTTGTAATTGTTCCACAGCTCAAGCAGTTTAAAATTTGGTCCTCATTCTTGCCTTGTAGGAGGATCAGCTGACCTATTCGGGGGATTTGCTGACTTTGGCTCAGCTGCTGCATCAGGCGGTTTCCCTTCCCAAGGTATGAGGTGATTTGTGAAAAGTTGATACACAGAGCCAGCCTCTAATCAGCTTTTTTAAATCCTTGTGACATTTATAATTCCTAATTCCCCATCAGTTTATCCAGAAGATACTTTTTGGGCCAGTATCTTTCTTAGGTGTGCCAGGTGATCTAACTTAGTTGCATACTACTCAAACTAAGCCAACAAGAACTACCCATATTCACAACATTCTTATGTAGTCTTGCAGGGATGAGTGTAAGGACACAGGGTCTCACTTTAGAGCAAAAATACAGTAACTGGTTTTTACCATAGTGGACCTGATCCTCAAGGGATGAAATGAGCAGCTGCCTCAGAACTAAGGCCAAATGCCACCTGCCATGGGTTCTTATATAGATAGAGATGTGTAGAGTGCAGACTAAGGGCCTGATGTCTTTTTCCTGTAGGTTGTCAAGGGATTGTGCAAATTTTTTTCTTAGAATTTGAGTGGCCCACAGTGTGAGAGACCACTTAAAAATCTTATAGCTAAAGAATCAGAGGCATGAGCTGGGACCCGGGGTGAAATGTAAATGAGTTAGTGTTACTTTTTAGTTCATATAACCTCTGTTATGCTGTTCAGATAATCTGGATTGAGTTTTCTATTGAGTAATATCTAATTGGGGAGTTAGGAAGAAAAATGCATAGCTTTGAGTATGGTTTGCATTATTTTGATAATCTCCTTCTATAAATTCTAAGTATTTCCCCTAAACTAGAGTTGTTGAGTAATTAACTGCTTTGTTTTGGGAGTGCAGCACCTTTCCAAGGCTGGTCCCTCACTGTGGGCACATCACAGTGGAAGGTAAACATGCCCTGGTTGTATGAGCTCCCTGGGTAATCCTTGATGTTTTTGTGTATATGAAATTGTCTAGTATGCAGATAACTTGAATATGTTAGCGCAGCCTTCTCATACATGTCCATCTTCTCATACATGTGTAATTAATGCAGGCTGATCACCACTGCACAGGTGCTGAACCCACAACAGTGATTAATCATTTCTGAACAGTGTCTGCCCCTCTAGAAACCTCATCCTTGCATGATCAATCATCTCAGTACTGAGTTTTCAGATGGGGCAACACACTTTGCCCCAGATCCACTCATATTCTGCTTAATGGATCCTCCAGATGGAAAATCAGGGTAAAGTTTATGTTCATTCAGCAGCCTTACTTAAATGGCCTTGAAACATCAAATGTCAAGAACTAATTGTAAAATGGTTACTACAGTGTCTTGTAAAGAGTAATGGCCGGTTTCAGTAAAACTCTGAGTAAAGAATAGTAGCCCACTCTTTTTTTTTTTTTTTAAACATTTATTTATTTATTATGTATACAGTATTTGCTCTACATATATGCCCAGGCACCAGATCTCAATGTAGATGGTTGTGAGCCACCATGTGGTTGCTGGGAATTGAACTCAGGACCTTTGGAAGAGCAGCCAGTGCTCCTAACCTCTGAGCCATCTCTCCAGCCCCCTAGTAGCCCACTCTTACATGAAACTGAAGATGCTGAATATTAATTACTACAGTAATCTCCAAGTCATCACATGACTGACCTCTTGTGATACTTAGCATTGTGAGATGGTGTCGCTACAGCGGTTCCTTTTAGGCTAGACATGTATTTCCAAACTGTAAGGACCATGGGGCTGGGCACTTACCCTTCCAGATGACACTCCTCAATGGCCATTTCTTCACTTTCTGCTTTCTCCACTGCCATAGACTCCCCCTATTCATGCATTTGTCCCTTCCTAAAGGAAAGGTTTATTTACTTGGAGTCATGTGCAGCCTAGTCAAGGTAATGTTTAAACATGACTTGCTTATATAATCAGTGCACTTCAGATAATGTTCCATATGCAGCTTTTCCAGAAGCCGACACAGCATTCTGTGTGGTGAGCTCAATTGGGCTGTTCAAGTTAATCCAACGTAGTATCAAGCCTCAGATGATGCCACATATGCCACTCCTCCAACTTTACAGTACAGATTTAAAGGTTGGGCCAAGAGAGGCCAGCTGATTAGCCCAGGCTTGACTTTTTAATGTTTGTCTCTGGAATGTGGGAGTTCAGACTGGTTACTTCTTTCAATGCCAGCTCCCGTCACTGAGGAGGAAACTGAAAAGACTGCCTTGGAAGACTCCTATTTGACTGGCAGCTTGAGAGTTTCCATGGTCAGCTGGTCCCTGCTTGTGGGCCTGAGGAGAAAGGCTACTATCCTTGTCCTCAGAGTGGAAGCAGAGAGACTACCAGGAGAGGGCCATAGACAGAATATGCCCTTCCAAGGGATACCTCTCCCCCAGCCAGGCCCCACCTCCAGTGGCCTCTTCTGTATGAACTCATCACTAGAGTGGCCCATTGATGTACTTAACACAGTCGCCTCTCAGTGTCCCAGCTGACAGCCAGCCGTCAACACATGCCCCTGCAGCTTGCATTTCAAACTCAACACATGAGTTCCATTGCTTTTTACTGAAATACACAGAGCAGTCAGCATTCTGAAAATTGGTCTTGGTGGTAGCCCATGTGTAGTCAGTGGGAACAAGAGCAGAGTGAGAACTCTTAACAGAAATTTATTAAATGCCCACGCTTCATTTCATTAACTTTTTATTCTCCATGATTTCTGTTTTATTCTTTTTTTAAGATTTATTTATTCAATATATATGAGAGCTCTATCTGCATGTACTCCAACATGTCAGAAGAGGGCATCAGATTTCAGCATAGATGGTTGTGAGCCACCATGTGGTTGCTGGGAATTGAACTCCGGACCACTGGAAGAGCAGACAGTGCTCGAGCCATCTCTCCAGTCCTCTGTTTTATTCTTAATAAATTTTATATCGTGCACTTTGAGGTTTCAGCAATTACATGGGTATAAATTGCAGCTGGATTTCTCTTTAAACCTTCTAAATAATGAACAGCTATGGGACTCTCTGATTGTGGATTCCTCCTCAGTCCCAGGAGGAAGTTAACTAGTGTAGAGTTTCCTCCTTTTCTCACTCCCATGTCTACTAATGTAGACTTGGTTAAGTTGTGTCATGGTGCTTTTTGTGTGTCATGCACAGACCTGCCAAGAGGTGGGTTTTACTTTGAGAGTCTAACTCTTTTCTTTGCCACCTTGTTAGCACTCTGTGATATTCATGAGGAAGGATAGTGTCCAGATGGAGAAGGGGCCTGCAGACGCTAACCTACCTGGACTCCCTTCAGCTTCAATTAGTTGCAGTTCATAGAGCTAACATCTCCTCTGGGCGCTTGACAGTGCTGCTCACCCGTGCCTTCTTTCTGTCTTGGTAACAGCGACAAGTGGGAATGGAGACTTTGGTGACTGGAGTGCCTTCAACCAAGCCCCGTCGGGTCCTGTTGCTTCTGGTGGTGAGCTCTTTGGCAGTGCACCACAGCCTGCAGTGGAACTCATCAGTGGCTCCCAGCAAGCTTCAGGCCCATCTCCTGCTGCCTCAAACTCTGCAGACCTGTTTGATCTTATGGGCTCATCCCAGGCAACCATGACGTCTTCCCAGAGTATGAATTTCTCTCTGATGAGCACTAACACTGTGGGTCTTGGTTTGCCCATGTCAAGATCACAGGTAAGCTATCTGCTTCCCTCGGGAATTGCTACTTGTACCTGCTAAGATGTCTAACAGAATGATGGGTTAGCGTAAGACAGCAAGGAATCCACCGCCCCATAGTCCACCGTGGACCTAAACACCATTAGGTGGCCTGTGGCTGCACAACACAGGTGAGAGGCCAGGCCTGTTTTGTAGGCTTATATCACCCTCTGTGACTTTGGTAGGTAGGATCATGTGTGTTCTAGAGGACAAGGCCGTCTTGCCTACTTCTGGTCCCTAAAATGACAAGCATGGTGCACGGCACAGAAACATGCTGAAATCTGCTGGGTCATAACCAATTGATATTCAGTAGTGTTTAAAATTGTTTAGGGGGACAGATAGATACAGTGTTTGACTCATGGAAAATAGTAACTTCTGGTTCTGTCTTTAACAAAGTATCACTGTACATCATTGCACATGTGGAAAATCTGTCTGGGTGGGGAAGGTTACCCGGTGAAGGTTACCCCTGTTCTCTGCCTGTCCTCAGCCTTCATTTTCTTAAAGAAAAACTAGTGAGAGTTTTTAAATTCACGTTTTAAGAGTTAAATTCAAATTGCATAACAATAGTTTAGAATTTGAAGAGTTGGAAAAGTATCTGAGTTGTACCTGGAACTTGCCATATTACCTTAGTTACTGACAAGCTTCTGATGCTAATCACTGGTTTTAATGTGTGGATCCTCCTCCGTGAGGTATTGGGATGAAAAAAGGGAAGAAAGAAGCAGAATGGTGACTGAGAGGCGAGAGGCTTTCTTTCAGCCACTGTGTCTTTCTCTGACCCATTGCGTTGGTAGAGTTTCTATTTCTTCTCCCATTCCTTTCCTTTTTTCCTGTCCCTTTAAAAATGATCCTTAGTGGCCACCATCCTCTGCTTCTTTCTCCTGAATTTCTCCTTTGTCAGTCCATGTGTGTTTTGAGTGCCACTGTGGTGCTCACTCCAGGGAGGCAGTAGAGGTGCACAGAGCAGGGAAGGCCATCACGCCCTGTCAGGTAGATTTGCCCCTTGACGGCTTAGGGTTTATTACCTGAGCAGACAGATCTGTGTTCCAGTTTATAAGGAAAAGTTTCCTCCTGTCTACCTCCTTTGATTGTGTTAACCTGGCAGGTGATTCTCTGCTACCTGTCCAGGAGCTATCCTTTGTCGTGTATTCAGTAAACCTGTATTCCTGGAGGTGGGGACCTATATTAACCTGAAATTAGTTATTCTTCAGGGCATTTTTCAGAGATCACGGCTTCTACAGAACTGGGTTGCAGGATAGCATCCCAATCTTCAGAGGGCCCGTTTAAGAAGTATCTCAGCATTAAGTCATTAGTACGAGGCATCCATAGTAATTTGGTATTTTGTAACAAAGTCATTTTCTGATAACTGAGCAGCCAGTACTTGATTTCTAGAGCATCCTTTTTTCTTCCAGCCTCTGCAGAACGTTAGTGCAGTGCTGCAGAAGCCTAACCCTCTCTATAATCAGAATGCAGATATGGTCCAGAAGTCGGCCAGCAAAACCCTGCCCTCTACTTGGTCTGACCCCAGTGTCAACATCAGCCTGGACAACTTACTGCCTGGTGTGCAGCCTTCCAAGCCCCAGCAGCCGTCACTTAACACAATGATTCAACAACAGAGTGAGTGACCTCGAATGCCCCCATCTGTGTTTCATATCTTCTGCTTTGACTACAGGACTTCTGCAAGAATCGAAATACAAATAGGTGACGTACTGGGGGTGGGTGGGGTGTATGTGAAGATAACAATGTTCACTTAAGATCTCTGTGTTTACTTGGTACCCTTGGTATGTATGTGCTTCTGGTATGATACGATCTGTGAGTGTTAAGGCCATGATCTCTGAAATAAAAATGCTTGTGAGTGTAGTGCATGTCTACAGTCCCAGCACTCAGGAGGCTTATGAGCTCAGGGACAGCCAAACTACATGCTGACACTTGTGTTAAAACCAGACACTGACATATAGCTCAGTGGCACAGCTCTTGCCTAGCATCCCTTCAGCAGTGGACTCTCCACAGTGCTTCAGAACTACTGTACAGCTGTTTTTGCAAATCATGATGAACAAACAGAACCCTCTGCCTCATGACTGTTCTCTCGGCGTGCTGATAGGTGGATGTCTATATTGTTTGGTTTCTTGCTGTTCTCATTTAACAACATTAATGTGAGGATTTTTTTTCTTATGTTGAATATTGTCAGAGAAAAATTATTTTTAGATTTTTCCCCTTATACCAGTACACAGTTCCTCTTGTTGGTCATTTACATTGTTTTCAGCTTTTTAAATGGTAAATAGAATTAAATTTGTACACATTCTGTACATCTGCTTTTTCCTTCCTATAGCATTCTGAGCCAAAGAATATAAACTTTCTTAAGGCTTTTGGTAGATCCCGACTTTTGACAGTTTATTAGGTAAGATTGAGCAATGGAGTTTGTAGGAATGCTTTTGGGTTATATTTTTCCTACTCTTACTGTTTCTACATCTCTAGGAGACCAGGCCAGCATCGACTGAATATTTGTTGAGTGTAACTAGGGAAAATTAATTGACTTCTCTTGTTGGGTTTAGAAATATTGATAGTAGCCGGGCATGGTGGCGCACGTCTTTAATCCCAGCACTTGGGAGGCAGAGGCAGATCGATCTCTGTGAGTTCGAGGCTAGCCTGGCCTACAAAGCAAGTCTAGGACAGCCAAGGCTTGGTACACAGAGAAATCCTGTCTCGAAAAACCAAAAAAGAAAAGAAAGATTGATAGTCAAGAAAACATGTTTTATTTTTCTGCTCTGCGAATCTTAAGAATTCACTTTTATTAAAGTCATTTTTTTAATCTCCTTTCTTCCGGTAGATATGCAGCAGCCTCTGAATGTGATGACTCAAAGCTTTGGAGCTGTGAACCTCAGTTCTCCATCAAACATGCTTCCTGTCCGGCCACAAACTAACCCTCTGATGGGGGGACCCATGCCTATGAACATGCCCACTGTGATGTCGGGCACCATGGGAATGGCCCCTCTGGGGAACACCCCAGTGATGAACCAGAGCATGGTGGGCATGAACATGAACATGGGGGTGTCAACCACAGGGATGGGCTTGACAGGCACAGTGGGAATGGGCATGCCCACCATGACCATGCCTTCTGGGACTGTGCAGCCCAAGCAAGATGCCTTTGCAAACTTTGCCAACTTTAGCAAATAAAAGATTGTAAAGAAGCCAGTGGAAGAAGAGTCTGTAGCTGCAAACAGGTGATGTTGGGATGGAAAATGCTAACCAGTTCCCTTTTCTTTTGTCAGTTAATTAAATAACCCACACAAAGAACCAAAAAGGGTGATTTTAAAGTGAAGTGTCTGGTGTTTACGAAGCAATACAAGAGCACTTGAGACGAGGCAGTCAGGATCGTTTTCCCCAGTGAAGATGCTCGTGCTACTAAATGGCTGAGGACACCATGGGAGCCTTTGTGAGTCAGAGAGCCATGTCACTGTCACAGCATAGTCTGTGGGACTGGCACGGGGCTCAGTACATGTGCTTCATTCTCTAACTCTAGACTTTTCTTTCCCTGAGGAACTTGATTTTTCTGTCCCTCAATCGCCTTGTCATGATTGGGTCTGTCCCTTTACTACCACTCTTGAGTCCATATATAAAATCATTAAAGTTGGATGATCAGTTTTTTATGAAAATATATATTTTTGTCCAAAAAAAAGGCATACATAGTGATTATGGCTAAGTCAGAGGTAGCTGGATGTATACACTTTGCCAAGGTCCAGCAACATTGCTAATGCTCCACCTGAGTTTTCATGGCACTGACCCTCTTTCTGCATCTGCAGTAGCTGTGAGACTTCGCCCACGTCTCCTTCGTAATACCCTGTGCAGAACGGGGAAAACTATTTTTTTTCAGGACTGCTCTGTGGTTCCCTTTAAAAGCCAGAGAAGGAAGACCTCTTGGTGTTGTTTGTTTGTGGCAGCTGTTCATTGCACTTCGCAGTGACGGGCTTGGCAAAGCTGCTCTCTGTGCGTATCCTTGTAGCCATCATTCAAGTCAGAAACAGTCACAAGAGTAAAATATTTATTTTTATCTTTTTTGGTGTCTTTTCAAAAAAATTGAAAGGTAAAAATGCATTAAAACCTTAAGTTAAATATAAATGTTAGGATTTAGCAATGTTCACATTTAGATTTTATACAGTATTTGTTTTGTTTGGGTTTTGAGTGTGTATAATATGGCATTAGCAATATGGTTCCAATAGAAGTTCGATATATATTATTAAAGGAGACCTGTAGCAGTCAGAGATTTTATTGATTTAATGACAAATAAAGGAAATTAATTAAAAACGTTTTTTGTTTTCCTGCTGTGAGTCTGCATTAAGCTCACATGAAAATCATGATGCTAGAATTTGGAATGCAAAATTAAATGTTTCAACCTCAAGCTGGGAATATTTTTTAAGATAAATACTATAACTATCAAATTATTACCTCCCTACTTTATGTTGACAATTTTTTTATTCAATTGTTACAACTTTGTTTCCATTGTATTCATGATGTTCTGTTATATATAACATTAAAATGTTCATTAAAATCAACATGGAACCGCCTCTTCTCTCTCTCTCTCTCCCCTAGATGCAAGGCCATTTGGGGAAAAATAATTATAATTTGGGTAAAGTAATTTTTATAAATAATTTAAAATTATTTAATGACTTCTCTATTCTTCCCTATCAGACTCTCCTGTCAGGAATTAAACATGAAGTAGCTGAGACACCCTGGCCTGCTCTGCTCTTGCTAATGTCCCATCTACAACATTTCTAATTAGGCAGAAATCCATGTACTTCAGCTAAGTGGGAAGGAAAAGTGATTCATTTGTTGAATAAGAGATGAGAGAGGGTGTAATTAGCTGACTGCGGTTTTTAATCTTTCAACAATTCTGTGTGTTTAAATTAGTTTCAAAGAATGGGAGCTTTCAAACGTTGTTACTTCAGAGCGATCCGGCCAACCTCTGCTGGCAGTGGGGTAGGCTGTCTTCATTTATGCTTGAACCCCGTAATCTTCGTTTATTTTTAATTGAGAAGTATGTCTTCACTTTCTCAAATATATACAGTTCTAAAGGAAGTAAATATTTTATACCTGAACGTGTTTTTGCTGCTATTGTTGGGTTTGGGTTTTTCTGATAGTGTTTACCTCAACACATTTTCCAGCCCCTCCTCTCCTTTGTCGTATCTCTGTGAACATGAAGGACCCCCTTTTCCCTTTCTCATTGGACCTCAACATGAGTTTGTCATCTCCAAAGTGCTTTTTTGCCCCTACAGAGACAGACTAAGTGCTTCCTCAGAGAGGCCTGTCCAGTTCGTTTTTCCTTTTCAGATGTCTCCCTGCATGGCAAGGCCCACCTCAGACTTCTTAGCCTCTTCACGCTGGGATTACAGGTATGTGCCACCACACTTGCAAATGGTCTGTTTCAATCTCTCTGCTCTATAACTTGTGTACTGGGAAAGTTACCCACCAGTGGATTCACAGACACTCCAGGTCTGGTTTTTGTGTCTTTCTCTAGTTCTGTTTTCCCTTCTCTTAAGTGCTTCAAGAACCAAAAATTAGGAGCCGGTGGGTGATTCAGATGAATGGGTAGAAACACTTGCTGTCAAGTCGGATGACCTGAGTTCAGGCCCCAGGACCCACATAGTGGAAGGGAGAGAACCGAAGCCTATAAGTTGTCCTCTGTCCTTCAAACACACACACACCTACACTCGTTCACAAGTATATGCAAAATAAATGTGAAGTGTTTGCCACTCCAGCCTTACGATATGAGTCCCATCCCCAGAACTCATTAAAGGTAGAAGGTGAGAACTGACTCCACAGAGTTTTCCTCTGATCACCACACTTGTGCTGTGGCATGCACACATGTGTATGAACAAAAACTTTTTTGGGGAGTCAAGAAACGTATATGGTGTGCTTTGCTGTGCTCCATTCAGCTTCCCTTTGTTGTTTAATCCTCTGAATTGGGGCTGGAGAAATGAAGGCTCAACAGTTTAAAGAGTTTCAAATGCTTTTTGCAGAGCACTCTGCCAGCTCACAGGCACCTGCAACTCCAGTTCCAAGGCATCTGACACCCTCTTCTGGCCTCCACAGGCACCTGCACACATGTGCATATACACAGAGACAGGCACAGTAAAACATCTCAGTTACCTTGGTGGTAATTACTTTGGAGGTAGTCGCAAGAACTGGGCCCTGCAGTTTACTTACATTTGGAAGTAAGGGTCAGTGCCTTGCTTTGGCCTCAAATACTCATGAAATGGTAGATTTTGTTGGTGGCCTTCCATGCATTCTGGTCTTTATACTGTCTATGATGATCAGTCATAATACAATTTTATAGTTAATAAGTAAAGCAAAATTTGTACTGAACATGTTAAATGGATTTCAGAAATAAACTGGCTTTTTATTTCTGGGTGGCAGTGTGGTCATGTAGGAAGACCCATTTGCTTGGAGCTGGATCTGATGGTGCAAACATGTAATCCCAGAGGCAGGAGAGTTCAAATTCAAAGTGAAGCTGGTAACTTGGACTATGTCAAAAAATTAAGAAGGCTGGTAGAGGGTGGGAGGCTTTGGGTTCAGTCACCAGTGCCACAAAAAAGAAAAAAATTGAAAGCAAATACATGAAATCCCCCATTTGTGAGCTCGATCAGTATTTAACATTTCTGTACCGTGATTTATTTTTCTAAAATGAACTCCAGAGTCTTGCCTCTTGGTGATGAAGTAAAACAGCAGGGACCTGCCTGCTCTGCTCGGTGTGTCTCTGTTCCCGTCTTACCTGATCATGTTCTTTGCTGTGTTTACCACTTCCAGTGATGTCATTTAATTGACCCAGCAAAGTTACTAGAAGCAAAGTCATTCAAAAAGCCCAAGTGGCTGTCTTAGGTTGGTTTCTTAGTAATTGACAGCTATACTGCCTTCATGAATTTAATACCACTTTTAAAAGGTTTTGACTGTCAGGGAAATTGTTATGACTGTGTTTTGTATTTACCATGGAAATGCAGATGTCTGAGAGAGACATGCTCAGCTTTTGGTCTGAGATCTGCAGACTATTTCCTGCTTGTTTACTTACCTTCAAGACAGAGCCTCATGTAGCTTAGGCTGGTCTCCAACTCACAATGTAGCCCAGGATGGCCCAGAGCATGCATGTGCTTATCATGGCTCTTCAGTGTTGGCATTGCGTGTGCTCCACCATGCCAACCCTAGCTTTCATTAGCTAGAGAGATCTCCGATCTGTTGTTTGATTGAATTCAGTGTTGGCATTGCGTGTGCTCCACCATGCCAACCCTAGCTTTCATTAGCTAGAGAGATCTCTGATCTGTTGTTTGATTGAATTCATGCAATTTTATTTACTAAGACTTAGCTCTTGTAATATCCTGGTAAGTTATTACAAATAAAGACCAAAAAGAGAAATCCAAGAAAGGAGTTTTTATTTACCTCTGACTCACTATGGCTATAATTCCTGTCTTCCTTTAAGGTGGTGGGTGGGGAATCAGCCAGCAGCCAATTCCAAAGTTTAGCTTCCCAGAAGTTTGGGAGAAATCTGAAATCCTGATGGGCAAAACTGGGCTTCATTTCTTGAAATAACTCTCACAATATGAGACTTTTCTTTTTCTTTTTTTTTTCTCTTTTCCAGCTTGCATCTTGGAACTGTAGTCTCTAAGCACACCCCAAGCACATGTGTTTCCTAGTTTATAATGAGATCGGGGGTATACAAAGCTGTGTGGTTTCCAGATCCCTTCACGATAAACTGTAAGAATGAGGAGCTCAAAAAGCTTTCAGCTATGTTCTGCGCTGCTCTCGCAATACTAAAATCTGAGCTCTGAGCTGAGCCCCTTGTCCACTGAGTCCCCTTCCCCTCAGGGCTAATGGAGAACTCCTTCCCATAAAGAATAGGCAAGGTTGGGCTGGAGAGATGGCTCAGCGGTTAAGAGCACTGGCTGCTCTTCCAGAGGTCATGAGTTCAATTCCCAGCAACCACATGGTGGCTCACAACCATCTATAATGAAATCTGGTGCCCTCTTCTGGCCTGCAGATATACCTGCAGACAGAACACTATACACTGTATACTTAATAAATAAATCTTTAAAAAAAAAAAAAAGAATAGGCAAGGCAAAAAAAAAAAAAAGTTCTAGAAGAATAGAGTATCTCAAGCAAGGATGGTGATATGCCGTCAGTCACCCAGCCACCCCATCAGGCCAGGGGTTTGCCGTAGAAAGACGATGCCACCCACAAGTCTAGACAATACTGCCTGGAAATGCTCATCTCAGAGCTTCGTTTGGGAACTAGTTTGTAGTATGGGTGCAGAATTCATTTTTGGTGAATAGAACATTAAAAATCTGATGTTCTAGAGCAGTGGTTCTCAACCTTCCTACTGCTGTGACTCTAATACAGTTCCTTGTGCTGTGACTAACCATAAAATTATTTTATTGCTATTTCATAACTGATTTTGCTTATGGTTATGAATTGTAAATATCTGATATGTGACCCTGAAGGGATCGTGACCCACAGGTTGAGAACCACTGTTCTACATCATAACTTGTAAGTTTTATTAAATGGTATTTTTCTTCACTAAGTAGCCCAGTCATAATGAATTCACTTTGTAGCTGAGGCAGGCCTTGAACCTACAATCCTCCTGTCTCCACCTCAAAAGTTGCAGGGACTGCAGGCCTGGCTTACTTATTTTTGAGACTGGATGGATGTCTTGCTCTATTGGCCAGGCTGGCCTGAGATTCATGATCCTTTTGTTTCAGCCTCCTCAGAGCTGGGATTACAGGCACTTGACACCGTAATCCAGGTTTGCTTTTTTTTTTCTTTTTGTTTTTTTCTAGATAGATAGATAGATAGATAGATATAGATATATCTATATATATATATATATATATATATATATATATATATATATA
>CAJQZJ010032716.1:4524674-4538722 GCA_907164525.1 Lophiomys imhausi
CACACACACACACACACACACACACACACACACACACACACACACACTGATGAAAACCCTGTGTCCAACTTTCTGTGCCAGGTGTTGGGCCTTGTGAGAAGCAAAATGGATCCAGCCCTCCCCTTGGAGGTTTCATCCCGTAGCTGGCCAGATATGCTAGCTCCTCCTTGGATAAGTATAAAAGGTGCTGAGGAGCTACAAGGTAAGCGAGACCTTGTCTGCTAGAAGGAGGGAACACCTAATCACAAGCAAAGAGCCCGAGGCTCTGCTGCACAAACTTTAGGTGAGGCTTGTCTAAGCAGGGTATACTTGAATCTGCCAGTAGAGTGTAGGAAGGACTGGCTGAAAGGACCGTTTATTCAACAGTAATCGTGCCTGCCTAGCTACAGGAGTCCCAACTGTGTTTGGCTACACCCTACTAGAGTACTCAGAGAACATAGATCCAGGCCTGGGGACAGCTGGTCATTGTAATTCTGTTCCACTCTGCCTATGGTTGGTGTAAGGAAGTGGTGTTTTGAGGAATTCTAGGAAGCTTCTAGAAGAATTTTTCTTTTTGCTGGGGGGGGGAGGAAGAAAAACAAAAAAGAAACAAACACAGCTCTTTTCTGTGCCCTTGGATGACATCACAAGCAGAGGTGATATTTGGAGCTAGTGCAGCCATTCTGAGACCATGAGGTAGACGGCAAAACAAACAAACAAATTATTCACACATACTCTCTAACCTCAGCATCATGGACAGAGAGAGCGCCAACAGGGAGTGCCCTCCAGCCTGGGTATGACCACTGCAGGTTGAGTGTTCCCTAAGCTCCAGGCATAGCTTTATGCATCCTTATCCGGTTTCTCATGGGACAGTTTCATCCATGGAACACTGACACCACACTGGATTTGCTTTCAGTTCCCAAGTCAAAGCTAGCAACATCTCCCATGCCAGTCCCTCCTGAGCCTTCAGAATGACTGAAGAGTAGAGGTTACAGTATTGCTTCCAGGTTTGGTTTCAAAGCACATATAGAAAACACACAAATTACACACTGGGATACACTGGAGGGGATCTGACACACACACATGTGGGAGCTGGCAAATCCTTCAGTGCCCCCCCCCGCTCCTTTTTTTTTTTTTTTTAAGACCGTCTCCTTTTGTGTGGCCTGGAGCTCACTATGTAGACCAGTCTGGACTTGAACTCACAGAGATGCTTCTGTTGCCCTAGTGCTGAGATTAAAGGCCGTACCTCCATGCCTGGCAAGTACTCTTTTTTTTGTTTTTGTTTTTGTTTGGTTTGGTTTTTGTTTTTCGAGACAGGGTTTCTCTGTGTAATAGCCCTGGCTGTCCTGAACTGGCTTTGTAGACCAGGCTGGCCTTGAACTCACAGAGATCCGCCTGCCTCTGCCTCCCAAGTGCTGGGATTAAAGACGTGCGCCACCACGCCCGGCTTGCAAGTACTCTTAATATTATAAAAGACTATCAGATAGCCAGGATTGGTGTGCATCCATAATTGAAGCTCAGTGGGCTAAGGCAGAAGCCAGTTAATGACTGGAAGAACAAAAGGAACTAAGCAGCAAATATATCCGCTTTGCACATTTGCACTTGCTTTAGAATTAAATGGGTGGTGGACATCATAAGAAATTACGTAAGGGTTCTGGACAGTGGGGTGGGCGGGGGGCAGGGACAGAATCTCTGACTTTGGATTGGAGTAAAAGGTGCATATAAAAGAAGCCCCGGGTTTGTTCCAACTTAATAGCTGCTCATTCCAGGCTTCCAGAAAGGCCTTTGGTGTCAAGATTCCCACAAGGATAATAATTTTATCAAAATAAGAAATTTCCAGGTCCCTGGTCCTGAGCTCTACCACTATGGTAAACTGGTTTTATGTTTGCCAAGCAAATGTTTTCTAGCACTATCTTTGCAGATGGCCTTTGATTGCTGCCCAGTGTTGCACAGCACATGCTGACGCTGTATCTGTACCATTTACTGACAGGCGGCTCTGGCTGGGATAGGAGCTGTTTATATGTGGCCTGAAGATGAACGTGTTAATTTGAATAGTTGCACATGTTAATACAGAGTCTGGATTCGGGCAGATTTTTCAAATTTCCTTTTTCAGCTTCCTTTTAAGTCAAAGTTTAAAAAAAAAAAGTCAACTTACAGGAAAATAGCAACTAAATAAAAATTTAGGCAGGTGCTCTGCTCCAGACCAAAGCAGAAACTCTGAAGATTGCCCTGAGTTACCTGAGTAATGAATGGGCACACCCGGGCCATGCAGTCACAGGAAAGACTATGTGAGCATTGGGTTGGGTTTCTGACAGTGATGAGCTGGTGACAAGCCATCCTGGTGACCAGTAACTAATGTGCGAGCTGCTGCTTGCTGCCTCCAGAGTATTCGTTCCACGTGTCTCTAATTGGCCCATACAGGAGTGAAACAGTGACCTTCCCTCATTAGCCACATGCTCAAACCAGCTGAGCTAGCTCGCACTGGGTTGCTGGGGTCTCTTGTAGGAAATTACCATTCCTGTGCCCCATGGCCCTCTTGTAACCCCAACTAATGAATGTCCCATGGAGCCTAATGTCCTTCCTGGGGAAGCATGCAGCTCCCCCAGAAGCTTATGTGATCTTCTGAAGGTTTAACCCAGGAAGAGCCAAGTGAGGGAGCACAGAGAATTTGGGGAGCTGAGGAATAACCTCTCAGACACATGCATGCTGGGAGAAAGGAGGAGAACACAGTACCAGTGTGGTGGATCTGGTCTTAAGATACAGAATGCAAGCACAGGGGTGTGCAGAAAACTGCGGGACACGACAAAGCAAGTTCAAGTGTGAATGGCACCAAGGGTGTGTTCTATCAGGTTACATCATCGATATCTTAAGATTTACTTCTACCACATGTGTGCGAGGGACCATGGAGGCCAGAGTGGCCATCAGATGCCCTGGAGCTGGACGTACAACTGGACGTAGTTGCTGGGATCTGAAGCTGTGTCCTCTGAAGGCCTATAGCCACCATTAACCACAGAGCCATCTCTCCAGCCCCAACTGTCAACTCTTGAAGATGAAAATGGTATATGTCTGATGAGGAAACTAAGACTTCAAAGGATTTAGTGAGAGCGAAAGATCCTCCTAGGAACATCACATTATGGAAATGAATATATACCATGAAGTAGAAAGGGCTTTACGTTGCTGTAGCACACTGCCTCACTACAGGCCTGAAGCAATGGGGCTGATCAGCCATGGGCAGAGACCTCCAAAATTATGGGTCAGATAAACCTTTCTCTTTATAAGCTGACTAACTTGGGTCTTTCGTTATAGTTATGGAAACCAAACAAACACAACCATCATCTTGTTTTTAATGATCTCTTTGAACATCACTTACCATTTCACCTACCACATTTGTCTCCACTAGGTTCATTGCTAGAAAATCAAGCTTCTGGAGGGATAGGGAAGTCTTCTGGAGGCCTTGGCATGTGTTAAGATGTAGACAAACATTGACACCCTTACCCCTCACAACTTTGTTTGGCCGGTCCAACCGAACACAGCAGGTTTCCTCTGTTAATTACAAAAGCTCATTTGGCTCATGAGCATGTTTGCAGCCGGTACTGGAGTGGTCGATTCAGGAGAAACCACCATTACGACCCGGCTTCCGTACTGCTGGAACTGCTCCATTTCAGTTGCTGAGGAGAAACAAGGGCTTCAAGACAGGGGTGTGGACGGCAGTCTCCTGCCAGCAGGGGAGATGAGAGGAATAGTGACAGCCACCCTGAAGTAGGCAAAACTGGGAAACCTTTTTCCTCAGTCTTTTCTAAGTTCATTTTCCTCCCTGACTGACAGCAGCTGGGCTGGCTGAGCTCTAGCTTAGGTAAAGCCAGTAATCCACAATGCCACAGCTCAACGCTTCTTCTTTTCCTTGGTGTCATCGCGTGAACACATTTTAAGTATGGATTGCAGCCATGGGTCCATCTTCACTAGGTCTCAACCTAGTGAAGTTTTCTTTAACCCACTGCCACCTAGTGGCAACTGAGCAGACTGAGAAAGCCATTTAGTTCTATCCAAGATTAGCCAACAAGGAATTTTTTTCAGTTCTTTCTTACCATAAACAAGAAACCAAGGTAAAGATAGGTAAGTCTTTCTACACCCGGGCCAGTCTCTGAGATATGAAACAAACAGGGAATGACCAGACCTAGAGCTGTGGGTCTTGCCTCCCACTCCTCCTTTGTGGTGATTAGGAATTTAAAAATGAAGTTGAGCTCAGGTTAACCTGTAATGCAGGGCACTGCATGTCAAGTTAACTTAAAAAGGAATCAGCTGTGTGTGAGAGACATACAGACAGACAGACAGACAGACAGAGAATGGTAAGGATGGAAGAGTCAGGGTTTTCTTCATGCTACACAAGTACTCTACTACCATGCTATACCATCCTTGGTGCTTTAGTGGCTGGATCTAATGATGTGCCCAGGTTAGCCTCCAAATGCTGGCAGTTCTAACTCCACCTCCTGAGTGCTGGGGTGCCAGGTGTGTGCCCTGTCTGAGCCAGCTAGGGATTTGTTTATCTGTCCTCCCAAGTACTGTGAAAGCACACGGGGGAGGGACTAAATCATCAAAGTGGCAAGCCATAGGGCACTCAGCTTCCTTTCACGCACGGAGGGAAGCTGTGACCCATTCACAGATCTCTGCAAGCATCTGCAGATCAATTCCTCCAAGGAGGTGAAACATCCAGAGGGACAAGAACCAATGGCCACTTCAGCGGTCGTGAGAACGGATCAATGCCAGTGAAGACCAGGCAGAAGAGATCCACAGGGCAATCGGTGCAGCTGGGGGAGGCGGGGTGGAAGAATTTAAATTTGGGGGGACAAAGCTGCCTCAAGGATGGGACTCCAGATGTGTGGTTTGGTATCGAAAGGGCCCAAGATCACAGCAGCAGGACTGCAGCTGGCTCCAGATGTGTGGTTTGGTATCGTAAGGGCCCAGCTGACCAGAGCTATTTTATTTGGTTGTTTATGTCTTTGTGAGTGTATTTGTGTGCATGCCCCACATTTCTGTGCAAGCTTACAACACCGGGTGTCCTTCTTCACCCTTCCCCTTTCATTTGAAGTGGGGTTTCCTCCCTGAACCTGGCTAGAAGCCAGCAAGCCCCAGAGTTTCTGCTGCCCACCTAGGAGTTACACTGGGGGTTACAGGTGTAAGCAGTGTTCCTGGCTTGCCATGTGACGCTTGAATCTGAACTCCACCTTTTGATTGTGTAGCTCTTAACTGCTGAGCCATTTCTCCAGCCCTCACTTGAAATATTTTAACTTTCTAGATGTGTGTCTTCTCTTGGTAATAGACACACAATTTCTCCAGGACTCCCCCCCAAATTAGCAGAGACCAAGCAGCAAGCAAGTGGTTACAATCACATTTATTACAGTTTCCAGACTCCCATTTGACACATATCAAAAGCAGAACAAAGGGAGGTTACTAGCAGCAGGACCCCTCGACGGAAAGGGTCTCAGCCCAACAACAAGGGGTAATGTAAAGATGAGATCAGTCAGGGTTTCTTTTACCAGTTGCCGTATGAGCACTCAAACCATTAACAGTCATCCAGGTTTGGCCCTATCCATAAAACCAAGTCAAGTACAGAGGGGACAGAGGGGACACAGTTGCCAGTCTTTACATGGCTGTACCGGATAAGCAAATCACTTTTTGGTGGATCTCATTTTGTTTTTTTGAGACACTTTCCCTCTCTAGCTTAGACTGGCCTGGAACTCACAGTGATCCTCCTGCTTCAGTCTCCTAAGAGCTAGGATTACAGGTATGAGTTTCTTTGGGTATGGCTTACTGTCTGCTCTCCTGCTGGGGAAAACACAAAGAGAAGAGAACATCTGCTCTGGAGCCAGGCAATCGTCTGACAACCCCTAGGACCAGACATTTCCACACAGCTCTGAAAACACAGCATCAGACATTTGTTCCCAAGGAGTCACAGTCAGAAGTGATTGCAGTGCGCCAGGAACCAAACTCCCAGCTCTCCTCAGGGATGCCGGTATTTGCAGATGGTGTTCTGAGGGAGCCTGGGCTCTGCAGCTGAAAGACCCCAGGGGTCCTTGGTGTGCTGAGTTTTCTTGCCCTGACCTTCAGACTACCCATGCCATTTCTTGACAGAGGGCTTTCACTTTTATTAGGAGAGTGCAAGAGAACTGGCAAATATCTGGAAAACACTCAAGACTCAGGAAGTTAAGGAGGCCCAATCCTTCTTCAGAAAATTGTGACAGGAGCCCAAGGCTTATCTTAAATCCACCAATTTGCCAGAAAGTAACTGCAGACTTAACTGCCTTTTCCACACAGGCCAGAGGAGATGGTTTTGCTTTCAGCCACTGAGAAAAAGTCTTCTGGGCAAGAAAGACACAGGTGAACAGCGTTACTGACCCCAGGCTGCATGCATTCCAGATGTGGTGCAGGAAGAGAAAAAGGAAAACGACTCTCAAGCTACTCATTTATACCACCAGACTCTTCTTCCATTAACCAGCCTGCATACAGCCGTCATTTCATTCATTAAAAAGTTTATAAGGGAATGAAACGCTTTGGGGGAGCACCAACGACAGCTAGCTGTCTTTGAATAATTTTAATTTCTTTTCCTACAGGAAAAATCTACATTAAAAGAAGCAATTTACAGAACCAACTGTATTTCATGATTTGCCTGGGTGGCTGTCAAGAAGATAGTGCAAACAGAAACACAAACACCCACTTCGCATCATGCTGGGTCTATTTCTTTTTTCTTGAAGGGCAGAAGTGCTGGCACAGACCTCTACGAGGCTGGTGAGGATTACAGGCAGCTCAGAGCTCGTGACCTGACAACCTGACCGGGCGGGGCGGGCATCTCTCTGTCTGAGACAGCTGGGGCGGCTCCTGACTGACAGCAGTTCACAGGCATCTGTACAATGGCTGTCTGGGCCTGGGTCCCATTGTGTGCTTCAGCTGTACTGCTCAGTCCTTGGCAGTGCCCGGGCCCTCTCCTGTGCGTTATCTCCCTTCCACTTGAGCAGGAGCCTTTAGCAACCTTGTTCAGGTGGTAGGACTCGCCTACGTGTGATTTCTATTCAAAGAGCACAAGAACTGTGGCTAACCTGGTAACACTAGTAGCTGAGCCAGGGATGGTAGGGCACCTCTGTAGTCACAGCACTCCACAGGCAGATCTGTGAGTTTGAAGCCAGCCCAGAGTACACAGTGAGTTTCAGACCAGCCAGAGACACAGTGAGATTCTGTCTCAAAAAACAAAAAAAAAAAAAACAACAAAAACCAACTGAGCCAATTGCCAGCCCATGGTAGGACTGGTAACATTACCGCCTAACAAAGCCAGACTCTCTTGAAAAGATTCTTGGTGAATACACCTATATTCTGTAAATTATTTAGGTGTCTAGAAATTAGTTTGAACAATCAAGGCCATTTATTCAAAAGTAAGGTGTATCCTTGGGAAAACTGTAATCCCCACAGGACACTAGTGATGAGGTTCCTTGGAGGAGAGGTGCATCTTACAGTACATGATCTCACCAACTTCTTTCCCCGGGTTCTTTTTTTCTCATAAAGAAAACTTGAGCTACTGAGTCATTCATTCATGCCAGGGACTGAACTCAGGGTCTCGTGAACACCAAGCACAAGGCCTACCACAAGGCGACCCAGCCGAGTCCACTAGCCACTACAGTGACTCATTGTGTATGAGCTATGTGATATCATTTTTGAGAAGCAATACACTATTAGGACCAATTTTTCTTTATTTTTGAAGTGTTTTTCAATACTAAAGAAGCAATAATTTATTAAATTGACTTCTCTAGAAATAACTACCATGCTTTGCACAAAATTGCACATTTCCTAGAGAGTATTCATTTCAGAATCACTGTCCAAATTAAATAAATGGATGGGATCTAAAGATAGAGCACATGCAATTTAAAGATAATTTTTCCAGCTAGGGTTGTCATGTTGAGGGGAAAATTATAAATCAATACTGCTAAAAATATAGGAGAGTTATATAGCAACATGAAACTGTCATTTATATAATATAGGTTCACTAGGATGAACAGAAATTCTTTCTATTCCTTCTGATTGCACATTTCTACACAGTTGGGGGAAAATAGCATCCATTACAGCTTCTAGCTAAGGGGCAGGAGGTTAGACAGGGGAGGACAGCCACATGGGGAACACTGTGGAGACGGAGCAGTACAGACTGAGAAGTGAGCAAACAACGGTAGACTGGAGAACAGACCTGGGACAGGAGGCAGAAGAGAATGTAGACTCAAGAGTTGTTGTGAGTCTGAGTCTGTACCCGGAACTCCCACAGACCTTAGTGCATCTGCTCTGCCTTCAAGCTTAGATACAGTTAGAAGTAAAAGCAGGTGAACTGAAAACAGATAGGAAGTCACCACGTCCCTCTTGGGGAACAGTGCTGTTTTTAGACGCACACTTTCCCTTAAGTACCACAACAGCTACCCTTGAAAAGCAGGGGCCAGGATGTGGGCAGCAGCAGAAAGAAAGTCACTCTGTCCTTAATGAAGATATTCCTGAGAACTCCTGCTTCCCTCAGAGGAAGGAACAGACCAGGGCAAACAGCTGCTGAAGTCGCACAGCCTTCTGATGATGGCTGTAAGACCACAAATAACAGCTGGGAAGGTCCCTCTCTCATACAGCACCTGCCTTGCTCACAGGACAAGAATTTTAACATAGCTATGCAACAGAGGAAGGAGAATGTAGTCGTGGCACTTAGATATGCTCAGAGGTTGTAAAATGCCTTCCTAAAATTCTGACAAAATGCCCTGGTGAGGTAGGTGTCTGATGGGGAAACTGAGGCACATCTGCTCACTTCTCACTGTCTGATGAGGCAGTGCTCCAGCTAACAGAAGAACCAAGTCTCCCAGTTCCCTAAACTTTATTTACCCTGCTTCTCAAGCTTAACCACACTCTTCACAAACCCAGCAGGGGAAATGTTCTATTTATACATACATTTGAGCTGATTAGCTATTTCTTATTCTTCTTTTGAACATAAATTTTCTAAGGTAAAGCAAGTATAAACAAAATTGTACACATCAATATTGCCTAACACTCTGTACCTGGGATTGAAAAGCATATGGTGATATAATTCAAGTAGGAGTTTCCCTGGGTCCTTTGGTATTCCTGTCACTCAAACCTAAATGGGACTCAAGTGCCCTTAGGACACACCCACTCTATTTTTTTAAGAACCTCACTGGCTTGACACAGGGAATAAATGTATGACCCTCTTTCATGGTAACACCGTTCTGAGAGACTTTCTAAACAAGGCCAGCCCCGACTGGAAAGGGGACTATCAGCCATGTGATGTATGTGTATTATTGAGTTCATCTGGATTCAGACACAAAGGTCACATCAGGACAGTTTACACACGACAAATCGGGTGACACCACAGAGCTCATGCACTAGCACCATGCCACAGGAGTCGAAGAGGACAACAAGTCACCACGAGCACGGTACAGTCCCATCTGGTATGCCACGTGCAGAGGCCACCTCTGGTGAGGGAAGACTGACAAGCTTCTGCATTCCTTCCCATGGGAAGAGGTGGTCCAAGCAGAGAGGTCACCACTGGCTGCTTTGAGTGACCGCCTAGCTGGTCTGAGCTCCTGCATAAGCCGGCGACTTTCCTAGACCTTATCAATATTCAAGGATAAGAAATTTCATTTCTTGACTAAGAGAGAATGATGTAGAGAAAAGGTCAGTTCCAAGATATGGGTGCAGGGCTCTCAGGCAATTTACGCTGATCAAACATGATCTTATGAGATCAAATTCACGATGCTCAGAGCACTAGCTTTTAGAAATGGAACCATTCTCTCAGGCATTTCTTAGTTTCCACAGAGTGGATTCCATTCAACTATGACCCAAAGTCAAAGGGAAGAGCTTACACTTCAGACTCTGGAGCAGACAATGAGTCAGGCAATGTACTGTGAGTGGCCTTTGCCTGGTAAGTATTGCTGACCTGTGCTTTCCTCAGGTGGCTTCCAGAGGGTGAGCCAGCTCTGTCCTCTGCATGGGCAGGACCAGTGGGAATCATTGCGACTCACACTTCGTTTGGGATTAGGATATAGCATAGGAAACAGTTCATGCACTTTATTTCTAAAACCCAAAGGCCAAGTGGGGCTGAGATGTTCAGTGTGCCAGGTGCACCAGCAGGACATTCTCGCCTCGGATGAAAATCTGATTTATGTGTCGCGTGAATACCTGCTGGTAATCCACCTTGGGCTTTCGCTTTTTCTTACGGGACTGGCCTCGTGAAAGGGTGGTGGCCCTGGAGAAAGTACCTCCCACACTGGACCCTTCTGTCCGTGTAGTCCTCCCTGACAGCTCAGACCTGGACTCCTCCCTTGCAGAGGCCTGCAAGGAGGAAGGGACGGAGCGTGAGCGCTTGTGTGAGCCCCGGTCAGTGTCTCCTCGTCCCCACACTGAAGCCACTTTCCAAGTGGATGTCTGGGAGTATCTAGACAGGGTGGAGTCTTCAACTGCAGACTTGGAATCTGTTTCCTTTTTAGAGGAATCTTGAAGTTTCAGCCGATCAAACAGCTACAAGGAAAGCAGTGACAACTATTAGTCATGATAATACCTACAATATAACTCTATCACACACACAACAGGCCAAGTTCCTTAGCTACATCTTGTGAACTCCTTGTATGGACATTTTTTTTAAATTTCTGGACATAACTCAAATAATGATGACAAGAGAAAAGGTGCTCCCTTATCTCTGTGGTACAAAGCTGAAAGGTTTTAAAGTCTTTGTGTGAAGAAGCAACTTGTGGCTCACATATGCAGGTAAGAAGCAGGTGCTTTTGGGATCTGCTGGAAGCATGCCGTGAGGGACAAAGTCTGCACAGGTACCTAGCTCCCAGGCAGTGGGCCAGCCCAGCTTAGGCAGTGAGCTTGAGATCATGGCTTCTAAGCTGGAAGGCAGGATGGGTACCCGGAAGTCAGGGGGTGCTGCCTACCCTAGTGAGAGTCAGTGAAGAATCCCGTTCGTACGCTTTGCCTAAGACAGGTTTACGGTAGGTCTCATCCACATCTGTGAGGGCCTAGAGGAAGAGCCCAAAGGGAAGAAAAGGAAAAATGACATTATTTATAGAGGTTTTGCAAAAAGGCAGAAGAGCATCTAATTATAGCAGAACCAAACAGGTGACTCATCTTAGACATAATAAGATACTAAGGCCTGGCACCAGATGCCTAGGATTTCAAAGCTTCTTCTAACATATTAAATGAACTTCTTTGACAATGGCAAAGTCTTTATAATCCATGGTAGATGTTCTGAAATTTCAATGTGTGTAAATATGCAGGAAGTTTATTAAAATACAAACACAAGGCTGCCCTTAAAAAAAAAAAGTGAGGTTTTCTGTTTGTTTCTTTTCCCCCTTCTACCCTCACCCTCCTTTTTTTTTTTTTTCTCATCACATAGACCTGGCTGACCTGGGGATGCTCTGTGTAAACAAAACTGGCCTTGAGCTCAAAGAGTTCCACATGCTTCTGCCTCTAATGTGTTAGCATATACTAGTTCACTGCTATTTTTTTTTTATATTTGTGTGTATATAGGGAGAAGGTTAATGCTGTGTTACACCTCTGAGGAGAAAGGTATCCTGGCAGTCAGGAGCCAAGGAATACCACACAGTCACAGCACACAAGAAACCTCACCCAAGAAATTGATTGGAAAAGTCACAGGAGGGTGGCTGCGTCTCCACAGGTGAGAAGCAGCAAGGAACTGAGTGGGAGGCAGGCTTATATATGGTTTCTTGAGGGCAGAGCTTTCTAGGATGGAGATTTCCAGTGGGGATTGGTGGGATTTCAAGTCCTGAGTTTGGGGTAAGCCCAGGGATTGATGGTATTTCAAGCCTAGTGATTGGTAGGTTTTCGAGCTCATGGATTGGTGGCATTTCAAGCCAAGAAATTGAGCACACACTTTTTACTCTACATTCTCCCCTCTTTTGTTTATTACTAATAAACAATCAGGGGCTAGAAAAGGCGGGGGGGTAACATTCATTGAACAACTTCTTGCTGATAGGGGGGACCAGTTCTTTTCAACCAGGGGGAAACTTGACTTTCATTGTCAGGTTATAGTCAGGAGTCAGGCCTCTGGTTCCATAGCCAGGGTCTGATAATTCTATAATAACAGCTGATTAAAATTCTGGTTAGAAATCTTTTGGATCTGCTGTTGAAGAAATCTAGATAAGTAGTTCACAAGGCAGGGTGCAATCAGTAGGATTAAGAAGAGGAGGCGAAAGGGAGTTAAGAAAGGCAGTATCCAGTTCCCTATTGGATAGTATCTCCTTTTGGCACCCTGCTGGTGAGCAGTCTCCAGACTCCATCAGTGGTCTGGTTGAACTGTTGAGTATAGGTTTCCTGAGCCTTTGAAATCCTAATATAACATAGAGGAGAAAGAAATCTGAAACATTTTTCATACCTTAAATTACCTTCTTAGACCTTCAGAACGTTTTTAAGCTTTCACATCCTCAGACCTTTATACACTTTCTTAGACTCTGGTTGCAACTGGGCTGTGTTTTCACCAAGAGCCTCTCTTTGGCTCCCTTCAGGAACTTTAGTCCTGCCACACAGTGCCAAGTTTCAGTTGCTTTCCATGACCCCTTCATGTCCTTTTCAAAAACTAATACCACCTAAGTGACTCTTCTATTACAAAGTTCGGCTCCCAGCACGAGGTACATTCTTGCTTATGAGTACATGAAGGTGCAGCTTTAATATCTTATTAAACAAGCATTTTCTTTTTATATCCTAGCTTCCATAAACCCTGTTTTTATGATTTTTGTTTTCAGAACAGGAATTATCATATGAAAAGAGAGAAAACAGGGATGGGGTAAGCCTCAGGAGAGATGAATGAGCAAGTTAGAGGGAACTGATAAAGCCATTTGACAGACCTGCTATAGAACAATGTCCTTCCAGACCCTATTAGGACAGGCTGCTGGTTAGAGGGCAGGGTATCTTAGATGACAGACATCCATATGTAAGAGCTACCCCCAGATAAGTGTAAATAGGAACAAACAGAGGACAGAATGAATTTAGACATAAAAGATTTTCAGATCATTTGTTTATACAGTGGTAGAAGTAGCCACCATTGAAAATCGAGCATGCCAATTTTGGCCCTTTAGTTGTACTAAAGCCAAACTGTTTATAGTAACAGAGCAAGACTTCTGTGATCCTTTCTCTCTTTCTTCATGGACTCAGACTCTGTTAAGGTATGTACTAATCATTTGTTTCTGCTGGCTTCTGCCACCCATCATATTTGGTTCCAAATTCCAAGGGGTAAAAAAACACACTCCAGTGGAGGGAGTTTCTGTAAGCTCCAAGTAGGAGCTGAGAGACAAAAAAGAAGTCCAGGAGGGTATTGAAAAGCTGTGAGACTTCAGGACAGGGCTGAGATAGGAAGGAAAAGGTCAAAGTCACAGAAGCCCCAGGAGCTTAAGGAAGCTGTGGCACTTAGCACTAGGGGTTGGAGGTATGGAAACAGGGAGGGCTCTCATAAAGGGAGAGGAGCAAGCATCTTAGTGACTGAAGAGTTGGCCATGTGGTGAGGTCCTGGAGGGTGTAGCAGGCTCCAGGATCAGAGAGAGGACACTTACTGAGAAGACTGGAGATGGATGGTTACAACAGGAAGAGGCAGCTGAAGAGGCATGCTCTAGAATCTGGAACCAAATATGATGGGTGGCAGAGGCCAGCAGACACAAATGATCAGTACACACCTTAAGAGAGAAAATCAGCCACTTGAGTCAGTTTGAAATGTTGAGACAAGGGCATGGCTGAACAGTGAATGTGGCATCCTCTACCAATGCTGCCTGAAGAGAGAACTCTGGAAGGGAGTAATGTTTGGAGACCCTTGTATGTTAGAAGATGGGACAGGGGGTGAGGAGAGAAGATAGCAATAGGTGACCTGAAGGTTACTTTCTTTGAGACTTGTATAAGAAGCTCAGCTGCGGTCAGAGCGCATAGACAAGGTGTCCATCCTTGGATAGCACGGTCTAACTCTTTTGATAAGTATACAATGGATGCAAAGGGAGGCCCCACAAAGGGAGAACTGTGGCTGGTTTAGGCTGGGTAGG
>CAJQZJ010032716.1:4538732-4617931 GCA_907164525.1 Lophiomys imhausi
AGGCCCCACAAAGGGAGAACTGTGGCTGGTTTAGGCTGGGTAGGGGGAGGTAAAGGGGGTTCCATGGCAGAGCAGGAACAAATAGCAGGAGAAGGGCTGCCAGTGGGCAGACAGCGGGTGCCTGAGAGGGTTGATTTCTGTGGCCTATTGCTGAGGAGGGAGAAAGGGAGTCCAAAGAGGCCAGAGGGGGACAGAAAGGACTGTAGACTGAGGCTGATAAAGCAGGGAAGCTCATTAGCATGACTGAAAATAGTGGAGGAACCATCTGGTTTATGCTTCATAGCTAGGATTTTTTTTTCTTTCTTTCTTGGTTGGCTTATGCCACGTCACTTTTAATCAAGATGGGAGTCATATGGCAAAATCCATCCTTTCTGACACTAGCAAAGATGACTGTCATCCACGTGGCTGCCTCCATCCCAATGGGGGAACAGCAGCTAAGATGGTAGCAAGTCACATGTTTCTTTTAAGATTACCTATGTATAGATTTTTAACTATCAACCCAGTATTATGAGTTTTAAGTTAACCCCTCTGTTAGATTTTACAGATTTTTTTTTTCAAGACAGGGTTTCTCTGTTTAACAGCTCTGGCTGTCCTAGACTCGCTTTGGAGACCAGGCTGGCCTCGAACTCGCAAAGATCCGCCTGCCTCTGCCTCCCAAGTGCTGGGATTAAAGGCGTGCGCCACCACCGCCCGGCTTTTATTTGTATCCTTATATTTTGCAAAGAAGTGAGATTAGTATGCTCTTCACAAAATATACCAGATTGTATGCTGAAAACATTGTCTTCCTTAATACAAATTGTGGATTTTACAGATTTTTAATCATACCCATTATACTTGGAAATCTTGAGGAGCAGAATATCTACAAGGCTAGGACATGGTGGTACACACCTTTAATCCCAACACTCCAAAGACGGAGGTAGACAAATCTCTGTATTTAAGGACAGCCCGGTCTACAGTGAGTTCCATGATAGCTAGGGCTACACAGAGAAACCCTGTCTTGAAAAAACAAAAGAAGGACCAAGAGGGGATCTGACCCAGGGCTTCATACAGCTTGGCAAACATTTTACCACTGACAAACATCTCCAGCCCTTGAACTCCAAAATGTTCACACAATAGTCTTACAAATCTTGAGATAAGATTTGTATCTTAGCAAAAGTTTTAGAGAGTTAAACCAAAACCAAGAGTGTGTGTGAGAGGAACAGTAACAACAATCCCCACTGGGAACAGTCTGTCTGTCCCTTTATGTTACTTTGTTCCTTTCTCTGTCACAGTCAGGTGGCTCGTCTGACATGGGACAGAGATTTTGGAGGAAACCTTTAAACAAGCACGCTTGGGTCTAGAGGAGGGGGAGCCATGCCACAACTCCAGAGCCAGCTTTCAATTGAAGTGGGACAGAATACAGCAACAGTCTAATGCCACCCATACCTAAAAGACACCTGAATCCTGTAAAACTGAATCAGATAAGCTGAGAACAAAGGTTTAGAGAAGGGAAATTTTTGAGCCCTGGCTCTAGACAGAAGACACTGCAGGAGAGAGCTGAAGGGAGTGAGAGAACAGTGTGTACAGGGGTAGGGTTAGGGAGTGTGAGGTGGGGGTGAGGGAACTGCATGCTGCAGCTGGCTTACTCCCTTGCTTTCTCCCCCTCAGCTAGGTTCTGGCTTCCACTATGCAACAAATTTACAGATCCATCCACCGAAACCTAAAGACAGGACATTTACACAGTTTACACAACAACAAACAGGGCTTGGAGCCTAGAACGAGAAAGCTTCTTGAATATAGGGAATGGGAATTCTCTTTCTATTTCCCCCATCGCTCTTCAGTATTTGTAAAGAGTAATATTGGGATCTAGGGTGCTGTAAGGCAGCCATTTGGATTGATTATCTAAAGGGTACTGAGGCCAATTTTGATTGCAAAAGTGAACAAGTTTAGGGCCCTTCAGGTAGAGTGCCAGGTATAGGGGCTGGAAGTTTTCTAAAAGGCATCCCAAGGGGGATGATAGGGTATGGAGGACACTTTCCATGGATGGGAGCAGGAAGAGGAAGACGGGTTTGTGGTAGCCTGTAGTTGAGGGTATCCCCAGGACTCAGGGAGGACCAATGAGGACAAAGCTGTTCCATGGGTCATCAATGAACTAAATGGAGTCAGGGCTAATAGCCCGAAGAGGAGACTTGCCTAGGCAATTAAGAAACTGAGAGCTCAGGAACAGGGTCTCATCAACAGGAAAGGGTTGGGAATGGAGTCCCAAATGCCATGAGAACCTACAGAAGCTGTGAGATTACAAGCAACTTCGAGGGGGAGGTGGAAAAGGGGCAGGGAGGGATACAACAGTCCAGTTGGGCCTAAGGAAACTGTGGGGTTGTAGTTCAAAAGGGGAAGGTGGGGTCAGGTTAAGAGGGCCAGCCATAGACTTAAAGACCGTGGCTGGAAGTACCTCTACCTCCAAGAGTATCAGAGGGGTTCCAGAGACTGAACAGTCACTTCCTCGGACCCACGGAAACATTTATACCAACCCAAGGGGGAACTTGTGGATGGGCTGTCAAGTGATCAGTGAGTGGGAAGGTGAGCCTGTTACAGGTGGGCTGGAAATGAAGGATAAGGTCCCAGTGCAGCTGAGACCCTGAAGAGGAGGGAAGGCACCAGAAGCCTATCCCAGTCACAATACCAATGGAGGTATTGCAGCTCTGAAGGGAAAGGTTTCCCCATTGGAAGTGTTACAGCTCTGAGGGGAAGGTATCTTGGCAGTCAGGAGCCAAGGAAAAACACAAAGTCACACCACACAACAAACCTCGCATAAGAGAGTTATTGGAAGAGACACAAAAGGGTGGGTGCTTTTGCTTGGATGAGAAGCAGCAGAGAACTGAACTGGAGGCAGGCTTTCTACAGGGTTCTTTAGCGGGTGGAGTTTTTCAGGGTGAAGATTTCCAGGGTGGGGTTTTGGGCTCAGGGATCGATGGGTTTTCTAATGCTGAAGTAGGCTGGGACTTTTTACCACACAAGGCAGACTTATATAGGATTTCTTGGGGTGGGAGAGTTTTCCTGAGTATATATTTTCAAAGTGGAGATTGGTGGGATTTCAAGTCCTGACCTTGGGATAAGCCCAGGGATTGGTGGGGTTTTTGAGCTCACAGACTGGTTGGTGGATTTTTGAGCTCAGGGGTTGATGGGTTTTCAAGCTCAGACTTTGTACCCTACACACATGTGTTACCACTTGGGCATAGAAGTCAGATGATGATCAACAGGACTCAGTTCTTACTCCCTACCAGTGGGATCTGGGGATCAAATCTTGTCTTCAGAACCAGGTGTGGTGGCACAGGCCTTTAATCCCAGCACTCGGGAGGCAGAGGCAGGTGGATCTCTGTAAATTTGAGGTCAGCCTGGTCTACAAAGTGAGTACAGGACAGCCAAGGCTATTACACAGAGAAACCCTGCCTCGAAAAACAAAAATAAACAAAAAAAAAATCTTTTCTTTAGGCTTCAGTGGCCAGTGACTACCTGCCTGAGCCATCTCATCAGCCCAAAGATTAAAGATTCCCATGTGTACTGTTCTACAGAAACCCCAGGGGGTTCTGCTGCAGGGCTGTAAACCATGAGCTAAGAAGCATGGTTGCTCCTTTATCCTCCTCAGTTTCAGTGAGCCTGGGGTTTACCAGGGTGACAAGATCAGCTTCACAGGACAGCTATCAGGATCAATGAGATTGTGGAATGGAAATTACTCTGAAAAATGCAAACTCACCCTACAAATCTAAAGAAACAGTAATTATGACCACTATTGTCAATAAATATACTCTCTTTAATTCTCACCCCTCCCACCCAGGGCTAGGTATGGTGGCTCACTTCTGTAATTCCAGGCAGGAGCCTGAGGCAGGGTGACTGCCACAGATTCAAGGTCAGTCTAGGCAACACAATGGGTTCCAGGCTACAGAGTGAGATCCTGTCTGGAAATACAAAGAAAGAAACTTGTCTTTCCGCAACAATGAAATCATCACAGTATGTTAGCCTACTTTTAGAAATGAGAAAACAGAGGCTCAGAGGGATTACCAAATGGTGAAGACCCTAGGACTCAAATTCTGTAACAATTACAAGAAAGGTCTTGAGCCAGACATGGTGACCCACACTTTCAATCTTAGCACTTGGGAGGCAGCAGGAGGATCTCTGTGAGTTCTAGGCCAGCTTGGTCTACAGCACTAGTTCCAAGACAATCAGAGCTACATAATAAAGAGACCCTGCCTCAAACAAACAAACAAATAATAAAGGCAGGGTTTTAGAAGCCATAAAGACTCACTTATTGTACTTAGGTGATTTAAGAAAGGATTGTTACCATATTCCAGAACTTGTCAAATGCAACGAGGAAGCCCGTGCAGACACCCCGAAGTCCTTTGAAAGTGCGGATGTGAACATTCACCTTCACCCCCTCTCGGATACAGCGGTGGAGCTCACCCAGAGGGCTGCCTTCATGCACTGAAACGAGAGAAGGCCGTGGTCAGCACCGGGTAACCCTGCCCTCACTGGCCGGACAGCCACAGCCACCCAGCACACCCAAGGCGGCCTCAGTGTCTCCTCTAGGAACCTCTGAGTGGCAGCATGACTCAGCCAACACATCACAGAAGAGGTCAGAGTCCTACAGTCTGTGGAGAAGCCACATGTGTGATTCAAATCTAAACCTGTTGTTATCTATGTGTGTCTATACTCTGTTTGATGATGGCAGTGACTCTAACATAACAAAAGGAAATTCCTGCACCAGTAGCTGGCTTCTTCTCAGTCCTGTGGTTTTCAGTATAATTCTATTAACTGCATACCTGGGTCAACCTTACCCTGAACCAAAAGCCTTGTTCATGTGTTTGAGGGAAATAAACTAACTGTGCCTCATGCTGCCTCTGAAACCATGGTGTCCTCTCAAAGAAAATGGCCTTTTGGGGAATTAAATATTATTCATTAAAATAAAAACATTTTAAGTTGGGCATGGTAGCACCCCTTTAATCCCAGCACTCAGAAGTCAGAGGCAGGCAGACCTCTGAGTTCACGCAAGCCTGGCCTATAGAGAAAGTTCCAAGACAGAGCTTTAGAGAGAATCGCTGTCTCAAAAAACCAAAAATAAATAAATGGTCATATTTTAAAATTATGACCATTATAGTTATTTCCATGGGTGCAGAGAGTTGTTCCTTTGAGTAATTTTATATTATGTTAACATAAACGTTTAAAGTTATAAATTGGGTGTGGTGGCACATTGTAGTAGAAGTTAGGTCTCTTTAGTGAATTAAGATGCAAATCACCTTGGCATCTGGCAGCACATAAAGAAGGAGCTTGGCATTCCTTGGGACCAAGATGGGCAGAGCCCAGTTGAGGGCATAGTTCTGTGAGAAACACGAAATGCCTTGTTGAAGAAGTATGGCTAAGAATATGTACAAGCCGCAGATGATATCAGTTGCCACAAAAAGCCACGGGACCTCTGGACAACTCTAGAGATATTGTGGGCCCTCAAGACCACCAAAGATCACAAGAGGATGCTAATAAACCAGAGAGCTCCAAGTGGCGCTCTCTTCCTCCTCTTCTTCTTGCCCTCATGGACTGAGAAATCAGCGCACGCTGGAGAAGCACATGAAGGCATGCCTTCCTTCAGCATTGAGACCACAATGGTCATAAACTGAGAGACGGGATCCAAAAGAGAGACTTTTCACTGAAGTCAGCCAGAGAGAAACCTTTTGGCGCAAGTCAGCCTAATATGGCTGGCAGAAAAGGCAGGCAGAATTCGACGTGAGGAACGAGGTCATGAAGCATATGTGGACTGAGGAGCCTATAGAAATGAGTCTCAGCTGATGGAGAAAGCTGACTTTAAGCTTAGCGGTTAAAATAGACTGGTCTCATAAACCAGCCACAATCTAGCAATTGAAATAAACTGGGCATACAAACTGGCAAAGTTAGGCCCAACGAATGCTAGTCTTTGAAAGGACTGTCTACAGTGACTGCCATACCCAGACTACCAAAAATCAAGTTATCCTGCACGGACCTACACTAAGAATATTAATGTCCTTTTAAGAAAGTTAAAATAAGGTTGGTTAGGTGTTCTTAGTTATAGGCATTAAGTTATAGGATATAGGTGTTTTACAGGTGTTTATTAAGTACTAATAAATATAAATGTTTTAAATAAAAATTTTCTGTTACCGCACATGCTTTTTAGGATGCAGAGGCAGTCAGATCTCTGTGAATTCAAGTCTAGCTGTTCAGAAAAATGTAAAGTTGTTTTGATATTTATAATTTTATTTTAATCAATACATTGTTATGGCTGCCTTTAATTATATATATATTCAATTATATATTTTTTAAAATGTAAGAATTTTATTTTTCAATTCATCATATACAATATTAGGTTTCATCATGAAACACAATTTTTGTTGTAGAATGGCCTCTTGATGTATACTGTGGGCGAGCTTCTGAGTTAGCGTACTTCAATGTCTGTCTGGGAAGAAACAGGCCTTATGGTGTGGAGGATGGATGGCTGCTAAGTGTTCTAAAAAGCATCTTGTGAACACAGTAGTGTGACCATGCAAGGAAGGAATACTGGGCAGGAAAGATGCTGTTTTTACAGTGAAAGATTCTCTTGCAGAGGTTAGGGCAACAACAGGCTTTTCTTACTTCATGTCAACTTATCTTTATGTTGCTGTATTAAAACACGCACACACACACATGTGCGCACACACAGAACCCCAATACATTTTTTAAATTGAAAATTTTATTATTGCTAGCAATATAAGACACAACTGCCTTGCACATCAGTTTGGATAACTCATTTCCTCATTCATGAGTTGGCACAGAAATGAAAACCGTGATAAGGAAGGAAAATCCTCTTGGAAGAAAATGACTCAACATATGAAAGTGGGAGTTTATATGTCAGATTGGAAATTAGGTAACACAGCACAGCTAGAGGTAAAGTGACAGAAACAGTGGCCTTAGAAAGGAAGCAGAGGGGCTGGAGCGATGGCACACCCATTGAAAGCTAAGCTCACAACCAAAAATATAAGAAAGCAAGCAGAGAACGCTGCTGGTCATCATTCTGTCTTCTGACAAAGGCTTTGAACCCTTGTTAACTGTGTGTGTATGTGTGTCTGTATGTCTGTGTGTATACATGTACAGATCTGTGCATGTCACAGCTTTCTAAAATCGGGTACGTAAGCAACATTCAGACCCTTACCTAGAGTAACCTCGGGGAGTGACTTTTTCCTTAAAAATTCAAGTTTCTTTATTTGTAAAATGGAATTGGACTAATGTGAGCTTCTAGATCACTCCTGGGAACAGGTCTCTATAATTCAATTTATTGAAGCTCATCACAATGCCTGCATTAGAGTCTTTACACACAAATATGTACTGCCTCTTCCACAAAGTGGAAGTTCTCTTCCCAAGTTGAACAAAATCAGGGGCCTTACTGTATTTTCCTAAAACAGAGGAGCAAGCATGCATCATAACTAAACAAAGGGCAACTCGGGTGTCTTAATTTTTATGTTTGTATTGTTCTTTTGACTTTTCTTCTTCCAAAGATTCAACAAGCTGTAGTTCCAAGAGGTATTCATTTCTCTCTAATAGTGGTCTAAACACAACACTAGCATCACCTATGAAAACAAGTTGTCAAGGCAAAAATGAGCTTCCCATTGTAAGACTGCACATTCTTTTCCAGCCATTTCCATGACAGACTCCAAATGGATATGAGGCAGGCTCCTAAAACTTCAGTTGGAAAAAAATGATGCATTGTTTTGAAGAAAGTTCTTCCAAAACCCCCTCCTCTTTTGCCACTATTCTTGAGACACATCCAACCAACTCCAGATGAGCTTTGCCCTCTCTGTTTGTGGTCAGCAAGTAGTTCAAAACCAAAGATTCTCAGGGATTAAGACCTTCCCAGTACTCTCTATTTTTGAAGTACAATTAATCCAGAATCTTGTCAGATGATTGGCCTATTTCAGGTCTCCTGGATCCCTTCATGAACTACAATATCCTCCTCATTACTGCCATTCCAGGTTCTGTACGAGCCAGGGCCCCTTGTAAGCTCACTTTAAATCCATCATTTTGTTTAAGTCTCACTCCCTTGACATACAGCTGCTTTTGCTGCCAAGAGGCTGAGGGTTCTTTTGCTGTATTCAGATGGAAACTGATTCGTAGTTCAGCAACTCCAAGCATAAGGTGCCAGGACCTTGCTCTCCTAGCGGCGTACTCCTCCATAGCTGGCCCTGATAACTCCTCATAATTCCTCTTCTTCACAGCTCTCAGCTGCCCTTCTCCAGCCACGGACTCTTTGTCATCCCACACGCCTCCAATTCTTCACAGGCTCAGCATGTACAATTTCTGCAACTCCAGTGACCCGCTAACTACCGCTGGGTGTGTGTGGGGCTTTAACTTCAAATCCTCAGGAAGTTGTCCATTCTTCATTCTACCAGGTCTGCCCACTCTGGCCAATACAGCGACCATAAGTACCCAGTGAAGCATTCGCTGAGGCTGAGTGTTCCAGCAGAAGAGAGTTACACAGAACAAAATGTAAAGCAGGGGCTGTATACACAGTCTGCTAACTGCTAACTGCACTGGGTCGCACAGTGTGTGCAGGTTTAAGGGCACGCTTCTTCTCGCTATCATGAGTAGAGGAAGTGACCCTCCTCCCCCTGACTGAGGAGATCTGCAAGACGGGTGGGGTCATCCAGACAGGCTGTTTTGTAGAAGCAGTGTTTCCTGGAGCCATCAGGGTGACATTGTAGATTGAAGCGCAGTCTCCCAAGGTAGCAGTTGTGAGTATGATGGCCCCTGGAGCAGAAGTGAGAGCATCTCAACAGGCATGACAGCTACGGAGATTTCTGTGACCAGGCTGACAACCTGGGTTAACATGTCCCAAGTGTCTGAAACCAAGTGTTCCTGGACAGATGTGAGGCATTAAAAGCAACCGTATTTCCTGAAGATAGACCCCAACTGTGGATGTGGCTGGTTGATTGACAGCTCCAGACTTTCTGAGAAGGTAGTGCTGGAGCAACGAGCCCACTCACCCACCACCTTCCCTAGTGGAAATCCCAGGCATGGTCCTTCACAGCACCACTGGGCTCAGGGACCACACAGATGACAACAGATGTCCCTATCTGGCCAATACCCTGCCTGACATGATGGGTTGTTCCTCGGCAGTTTGGGCTATAGAAGGACTCTGGGAAGGTTCTGACAGCCACCAGTGAAGAGACTGAAATGCTCGTGTGTTCACAACTTCAGTCATTTAAACAGGTAAACAAAGTATTAAGAAATGCTCACAGTGGGGTCAAGGACACCACAAGAAAACCTACAGAATCAACTAACCTGGGCCCAGAAGGGCTCACAGAGACTGAACCGCCAGCCAGAGAGCCTGCACGAGCCTGATCTGGGCTCTGCACACATGTTACAGTTGTGCAGCTTGGTTTTCATGTGGCATTCCCACAGTGGGAGCAGGGGCTGTTTCTGACTACATTACTTGCCTTTGGGACCCTTTCCTCCTACTGGGCTGGCTTCATCTAGCCTCAATAGAAGAAGATGTACCTAGTCCTATTGCAACTTGATATGCCAAGGCTGTTTGATATTCACAGGAGACCTCCCCTTTCCTGAAGAGAAAGGGAAGAGGACCGGATGTGTGTGTGTGTGTGGGGGGGGGGAGGACTGGGAGGAGAGAAGGAAGGAGAAACTGTGGTTGGGATGTAAAGATCTACCACAGAGTCAACTTTCTTCTCTGGTGAGCTTTATCTAAGAAAGCCTACCCCAAGTACTCTCCGGGAAGGCCGATCCTCCTGGCACTCAAAATTACCACACTCCAGCTTACAAAGACAGCGAGCCTCAATGGCATCAGAATAATTTGCTCAAGGTCACTCAGTCAACGACTGAGCCAACTCTCCGTCTAAGCAACTACAAGTATTCTGACCTTTAATTACTTCGTCAACCTGAAAGCAATAATGACCGCCACTACAAAAACCTGCAGGAAGTGACATCAGACGCTGTTGAAAACTTCCGTATTAGAGAATGTCACTGTCATAAATGTTTTCAAACAGATGATAAATTTAACCCTTAAAGTGACAGACACTACTACTCTTTCATTCAGGCCCAGGGGTGCAACTTGCCTAAAACAAACAGCTAGTAGTGGGAGAAGCCAGTGTTCAAACTTAGGTGAACCCTATACATTTATGAAAAGGGCTGACCTCTGCTACATGTAGTTGTTGGGTTTTTTTTTGTTTGTTTGTTTTGTTCTGGTTTTCTTTTTTTTTTTTTTTTTTTGAGACAAGGTTTCTCTGTGTAGCCATGGCTATCTTGAACTCACTTTGTAGACCAGGCTGGCCTTGAACTCACAAAGATCTACCTGCCTCTGCCTCCCAAGTGCTGGGATTAAAGGTATGCACCACCAAGCCTGGCAATAACTTGATTTTTGAGGACTGTGTTTTCATCCATGCCCTTCTTTAACTTCAAATCCTAACGATGGGCCTTGGAAAAACTCCTTGACAAATACATTCCTCGTGCTTCAGTCATTTGCTTGTTTTTTGAAGGGTATTCCTTGTGGCATCCACCCATCTCTCACAGTGCTTCAGGTTTTCTGTGATGAGGGCTAAAACTGTGAAGTCTTAACTCCAGAAATGAGCCTAATCATGAGAGCCCGCTAAAGCCGGTCTTCACAGAGTCCTGACAACACAGTAAAACCAGAACCGCTCTCAAGCATTTCCCTCGACAATTTGGGTACCAAGGCTGTTAAGAGGAATACATGGAATTAAATGTTATCCTCTGACACTTGGGCACAATTCAACAAGCCAACAGTGGCAAAAACACATAGGCAAAGGAAGGTACTGCAACTGCTTGTTCCAGAGCCAAGCACGCTCTGTCTTTCTGCTACTACTGTGCAAGCCAGTTCTGGAAAATCCTAGCTGGGCAGGGAGGCTCCTGGACAGTATGTCACCCCACAAAGGCACCAGAAGCAGCACACTGCTTTTCATGGCGTTTCTCTCAATAAACAAATTTCTAGGAACATAACAAAACAAAATCTCTTGCTGAGTTCACTTCTCTGTTCCAAAAGAAGCCACTTTTAACACTGTAACGATTTAATTAGCAGGATACTGAAGCTTTGACTGGCTAAGTAGGTTATTGTGTTCACAGGGCAGATGTCAAAACTACTTGGAATAACCCTAGGCTGTTTTATTCCATTTATACAAGACCTAAATAGCACATTAGAACCTTTGCAGTTTACCCTGAGGATCTCTTAGAAAGCTGTAAGACATTCCTTTGTGCCTTCCGAATTTAAAACAACCTGCACACAGGGCAACTTGAGCCTGACAGACGGTCCTGTTCCAGCCTACCAGTAGCAGTAAAACCTCCCGTGTTTTGGTAACTGTGTCTGCGGCATTTCAACACTGGCGATCTAGTCGATGTGAACACAGCGGGATCAAGTCCCTGCAGCCCAGGCGGAGCTGTCACTTCTAAGGCTGGGATATGAGATGTCTCTTGTGCTATGTGAACGCATCCATCTCTTCACTCTCCACCTGACCCTCAAATCCCACTCACCTTCAGACTGACCGTGCTCCAACACAACTTCTGTGCGTCTCCTCCCCACCTCCCTGCGGTGGTCCCCCAAAACCTCCCATCACTTCTGCAGACCGCTGACGCCGCCCCGCAAACAGTCCGCAAGCCCCACGCCCGCTCCGCCTGCCTCGCCACTCCCGCAGCCCCTCTGCAGCTCCGCACCACCTGGGGACAATCCTCCGGACACCAATGCCTGTGCAGACCCTCCCCGGTGGACCGCCACCCTCCCTCTTCCTCAACTCGTGCAGAGCCTCTGGGAGACTCACAGGCGGCCCCACGGCTCTCGAGACTCCCGAAGATGCCCGTCTGCAAGCCCTCCCGCCGCCCCGCAACACTCACAGGGCATCCGCGTGAGCACGTTGCGGGGCGCCTTCCTGCTGCGCCCCGGGCCCCGGCGTCGCGCCCCGTCCGCGCCGTCCGCGTCCTCCTTGACCACCATGAGGCGGCGCAGGCGCTGGATGCGCTCGGGATCCGGGGTGGGCGCGGCATGGCGACGGGCTCTGGACGAGGTCCCGGCTCCCGTGGAGGTTCCGGTGGAGGTCCCCGCCGAGGCAGGATCCCCCGAGCCCCGCGCCCGGCCGCGCCCGGCGCGCCCGCCCTTCAGGAAGCTCTCGTACTCCGCCACGTTGTTGAAGCAGGGCGCGTTGGGGTAGGGGATGGGCGGCAGGCGCGGCGCGTACAGGGCCAGCAGCGGGTCGAAGCTGTAGGAGCTGACGTCCAGCCGCGGGCTGGGCGGGCTGGCTGGGCTGCCGGCGCGAGCCGGCCTCAACCCCCACTCGCGCTCCTCCATGTTTGAAAGGCCCGCAAGCCGACGCCGATGGGAGGGAGGAAGGAGCCGGGCCGCCAGAGGGCGGCACTGCGCAGCCGCAGCCGCGGCTCAGGGGACCGCACCACGCAGCCTCCGCCACAAGGAGGTAGCATCGACTTGCTCTGGAGAGCTGCGGCGGGGCGGGGCGCGGGGCGGGGGCGGGGCGAGAGGCGGGACCTGCCTCGGCCTCGCTCCGCCTCCACAGGCAGCTGATAGGCTGAGCCGATTCTCTGACCTTTTTTCTTGTTACTGAAGTAGACGCTATTTCTGAGTTTCTCATTCCCCCCTCCCATTGACATTTACTAACTTTTCTGAATTTGAGACCTAACGTCAACAAAACATACAGTTAGGGACAAATTATTCGAAAACAAAGTCAACATTCTGGAGGCAGTACAAAATTAGCCGTTTATTTAAAAAAACTCATTGATAACTAACTCAGAGACAGCTTTAGGGTGCTTGATGCTCCAGACTCGGGGATGGGCCCCAAGACCTGCATTTTAAAGTCCCAGGACATTCTCTGTTGCCCAGCTTGAGCTGTTGGCAAAGGCCAAGAGGACAAGACATTTCATTTTCCTTTCCTGTTAAGTATACTCCTGACATGGGTCAGTTAGCCTGCCTGGCCTCAAATTATTGAGCCTCTTTGGATTCTTTTTGCCATCAGGAAGGGAACAGAGTACACAGTGGATGCACGCTAGCTGGTTAAGTACAATAAAAGATGGGTGACCCCAATCCCCATTTCCTTTCCCTGCCCACTAAGACTGGAGACCCTTAGTATCAAAGGAACGAAAATTGACTCCATCACGGTTTTCCTGAGTATTGCAAAGCCCGAAAGATCCCAAGATCAGATCGACACTATTTTATAGCTCTAATTCAGCAACACTATTTATTCCATGTGTACGTTTGCCGGTGGTATGTATGTCCGTGCACTATGTGCAGTCAGTGCCCGCTGAGGCCATAGACTGTTGGATCCCCTGGGATTGTGATGATTGTGAGCTATCGTGTGGGTCCTGGAAATTGAGTCCCATCCTCTGGAACAGTAATGGCAAGTTCTCTTAACCACTGAGCCATCTCTTCAGCCACAAACTTTTTTTTTTTTTGATTTTTCAAGACAGAGTTTCTCTGTGTAACAGCCTTGGCTGTCCTGGAACTCTCTGTAGACCAGGCTAGCCTCAAACTCACAGAGATCTGCCTGCCTCTGCCTCCTGAGTGCTGGGATTAAAGACGTGTGGCCATCACGCCCAGCCTAAACTATTTTTTAAGGTGTCTCCTGTACGTAGTACCTCCTCATCCAGCAGAGCTGCTGACTTGCTTCCTGCCATCTCCAGCCACACAGTCCCTCTCCTAACTGCCACCACCTTTTCAAAGTATCCACCAGTATTAAGTCTACACTGGCTGCTTTGGGGTCTGCTTTACTTTCTGTAAACTTGAAAATGTGCCTCAAAAGAATATTTGAGTATCTCCAATACAAAGATGAAAATTAACATGCAACTGTGAGAATGAAAACACACAAAGGGAAAATGAAAACCAAGCATTCAGTAATGCTTTCTTGATGGCTCTGGTATATGGCTTTAAAATTCCCTACGTTGAGTGAAAACCTCCAAACCATGCAACTACCAGTAAATGACTATCTTAGGACAAGCCCAGAGATTGGCTCCCCTGTATCTGAAAGCATAAACTTTCTACAGTGGTTGTCATGAAACTTTGGTCTTTATTCCCTACTTGTCCAATTGTGATATAAAATGCTATCAAGTTACCATTAAGTTAAATTTGCTCATCAAGAGCTAATGATCTTACTGCCTCAATACGTTTGCGGAGGGAGTTGCTTGCTCTAAGTGCTATATAACACTCATAGCCTTGAATCAGAAGCTTTTGGGCTTAAAAAAAATTAACTGCAGAGTCTCAAATAGCCACATGGGTGTCTTACATTGGCACTTTACAATTAAACATTCAGACTAACGTTTTGTAAAATGTATTGAGAAATCTCTGGATGTCCCTAGCTTTCTCAAAGGCAGACACGCAAGTTAGACTCATTCGGTAGAAACCAATTAAGTAGGCCAAGGAGCTGAAATCTTTATTATACGTTTTTTCCTCTTAAAAATATTTTAGCAGTTACCAAACATGAGCTCTAGCTCAGCTTCTTCCTGGGGAGTGGAGAGAACAGGAAGGAAAAAAATGGCATCGGCAGATGGGGTGTCAATTAGTAAGGGATGAGGCCAGACGCTGCTCTTTTAAAAATAATTTTCTTCTTGGCTGTAGATTCTGTAAATGTAAGACCAGGTACCAGGACATGGGCTGCCTTTTAATTAATTCCTAATGGATCCAAATAATCTTTTTCCTCTAATATAAAACTTGGTCAAGAGGAATCATGACCTTCCCATTGAGTTCAAGACCTTGGTAACAAATGTCCCATTACCACTCTGCCCCCTTGCCAATTCCATCCTGCCACCAGCAGGAGGCGCTATTTTAAAACCTCTGAAATCACCAGTGCCCCCAATCCCAACTTCACCCCACCTCCTGAATGCTAGGATTAGGCTATCCCACGGAGGCCTCCTGGTGCTCTTGAATTCACTGTTACAGCTCTGACTACATTGAGGGTATCTGAGAACACTTGTCTCGAAGTCTAACCAGAGAAGACGATGAGGACGATGATCACACTGACAATTCCAGAAAAGTCAATCCTGGAATGATGCAGAATACCCAAACCACTCCTCGTGTGTTCAGTCAAAGCTGCCACCCTGGGGGAACTGGCACAGAACCTCCAGTGTTCCCTGGGATTCCTCAACCTGGAGGCATCGCGCAGGCGTGAACCCATATTTAACTTCACGCCAAAAGATAAGTGCAAGTACACGGGTGTCAGATGTGGGATTTTTCAGTCACGGTGTTCTCTAGTTAAGAAGGGTGGGTGAGGGTAAAGTGTGGGCTCCTCTCTATCACGTGAAGAGAGGCAACAGGTTTTTGTAAGGCTCATTCCACAGCTAAAAATGACTCCTCCAGCAGAGTATGAATAGTTCTTTTTATAAAAATAGGACCATGATTTTGAAAAGAGCCAAAGAAGTCATGTTTAACAGTTAAAAAAAAAATGTGTTCTGCTTAAGCAGAACAAGATACATCGCCCCAGACATCCCTTCTTTCTCAGTCTCCACCCAACTCCAGTCACGTGGCTCTGTAAACGCTGGAGCCACCTAAGGTGGGGGGAGATGCAGGGCGCGCTGCAGGTAAGCACACCAGAACCGCACAGGGCAAGATCAGTTCTCTTCCTCCAGAATTTCTGGGTGTTCCTTCCAGAAAGCATCCCCAATGAGATCGCAGTACAAGGTCACCAGCCTGGTTCTGGTCCGGGTCACAGTCATCTTTTCCCCTTCCATTTCTGCTGGCAGCCTAACTTCCTGTGTCTTGACTTCATCCACCTACAGGCAGGAGATAAAGCAGGGACAGCGTTGAGAGTGGCATAGGGACACAAAGAGAATTATGGGAGAAATTCACCGTTTTTACTTGATGTGCCACACTGACTGTTGGAGTGTTATGTATCAACAGGATAGTTATCTAAGTGGAGATACATTTAGGCTGGCATGGAAGACACACCTTTAATCTCAGCACTTGAGAGGTAGGCAGATTTTTGGGGGGGTTCAAGACTAGCCTGGTCTGCATATTGAGTTTCAGGCCAGCCAGGGCTACACAGTGAGACCCTGTCTCAAAAACAAACAGAACAAAACTTTTAGGTCTGTCGCTGTAGAGTTGTGACAGAGTTCCTCTTTAGCATATGTAAGGCCCTGGGTTAATCCTTAGCAACACAAAATTTTCAACAACAAATCTTGAGAAAAGGTTACTTTATTCTGAAGCGATTGTGATAGTCCATTTTCAGGTCATCTTGTCACATTAGAGTCATCTGAGTAGGAAAACTCAACTGAAGAATCTTCCAGATGGTTTTACTTGATGGTAGACCTACTCTCAGTGTTGGCAGTACCTTCTGGTACCAGAACCAGCCTCCATTATCGACTAAGGACCAGCAACTCCAGAAGCCTTCCAGGTTTTCAGTGACAGACTAGGACTACTAAGCCACCCAGCCAAGTGGACTGCAAAATTACAGGGTTCTCAGCCTTTCCAGGGTGAGACAACCCTGGGGAACAACTCCAACTGCTGAGGCACCTAACCCAAGAATAAGGCAACTGACGGGTTCTCACCGTCTTAGGTGAGAGACAACTGTTGTTACTATTTCAGAGTAAGTTGATTTAGTTTATATATATGAATATATACTTATATAATAAATAGGTGTTTATAGTCATCCTGTTTTTCTGTTACTCCAGAGGCACTGACTAATACAGTGGACTTAGGAACAAAGAAGGAAATTCATTTCCTAGTGAGCAATGAGTAAGGAACTAAATGTACTTTCCCTCTGCCTGAATAAGGCAGTATCCAAGTACTAAAGAACAAACATGTAAGCTAACAGATGAGCTGAGGTTGTCAGCAGGACGGGTAGCTCTCAGGGTACCCTTTAATTCTTGAAAACACTCATTTATTTCAAAAAAAACTAACATGAAAAGAAATAAATTTAGAGAAATAATTATGCCTAAGAGATGATAGAGAAAATAATGGTGGAATTAAGTGTAGAGGTAGCCCAGAATATTAAGGTAAGTATGAATTTATGAGAAATCTAATAAATTGCTGAAAGCCAAAGTCTCTTATTTGTTACCTCCATTTCCCTGTTTTACAATATCTCTTAGTGCTCGGTACTTCTGCTGTCGAAGGGGACGAACTGTTTAATGATATCATCCAGCATGGGAAAAAGCATTTTAAAAATGTTTTATGAATGCAAAATAGGTGTAACACATGCATGCTGTGCCTGAGGAGGTCAGGAGAAGGTGCTAAATTTCCTGGGACTGGAGTTACAAATGGCTGTGAGTCATCATGTGGGTGCTGGGAACTGAACCCAAGTCCTCTAGAAAGGAACAGTGGTCTTAGCTGCTGGGCCACATTTCCAGAGCTATACTCTACCAATTAATGAGGACAGAGAAAGCAAGTGCACTAATTCAAAATTCTGGGATAATATTTCCACCTACTATGAGAGATTCCAGGCCACTACTGACTGACAAAATGATTGTCCAAACTATTCCTCTACAGTGCCTCCTTTTGGATAGTATCTATGTCATGTTAGCAACCAGCACCTTAGGGTGGTGGGCAAAACAGAGCCTGGGAGGGACTAGGGCTCCCACACCCAGACCACCGTTTTTCTCTGAATACATATGTAGCCTTACCTTTTTCCACACCAACACTGTCCCTTTCCTGTACATGTTTGGCTCGTCATTGTAGTTGATGTGGAACTGAGAGAACAGAATCTCATTCTTGTCTGCTGTCAAAGTTCCCTGAGGAAACACAGAGAGAAGAATCTCAGCAGGTCTTTCGCCTACACTTCCAGGGCCAAAGGGAAAGACTGTCTTACAGTTACTAATGAATTTTCATCTTAATTAAAATTCAGATCATTCTACTACTGAGCCACATCCCAGCCCCTGATATTCTAATCTAATTTAGATGTCTACAGTCATCAAATCCCCTTCTGCTGTAAACCCTGGCTGCATTGTCCAGACTGTGTGGGGTTTGTAGGAGCTAACAGTAAACAAGAACTTTGTGTGGATGTAATTTGGCGTTGATGTTTCTTACTTGGATCACAACGCTGTTTCCATTTCAGAGAAGAAAAAGTGGATGAAGGTTATCTTTACTTTTTTCGAGAAAGGGTTTCTCTGTGTAGCCCTGGCTGTCCCGGAACTTGCTCTGTAGACCAGGCTGGCCTCGAACTCAAAGAGATCTGCCTGCCTCTGCCTCCCGAGTGCTGGGATTAAAGATGTGCTCCACTACTGTCTGACTGTCTTTACTCTTCTAAGAGGAAGCAAAATCTGATTTTTGTCTCTAACTGGACATGGCTGCTGGCATTCCGACTTGTGTTAACATGTAAGTCTTTACCATTGATAATATTAGTAAAGACCACAACTGCCTCAGTAACCAGAACATAGCAGACATTGTGTAAGGACCTGTCACAGCGTGTTCCATCATGGCACAATCAGTCAACCCACAGGCAGCAGTGTTATTGAAGAAGGAAGCCACCACTTACTTCTTTATGTGTCTGAATGCATCAAGGCCCGCACTTTCTATAAGTCTGTGACATAAGAGCTATTACTCCAGAACTAGTAAAGCAGAGAACACACACACATGTGTGGTTACTTGACTCTCAGCACCATTCTCACTTTACTTGGGGGTTCTAAACCTAAGAAGGAACAGGAGCCTGGTTGGCCATGGCATGAGGGAAGAGGTCTTGTAGGACCAAGGAAAAGAGCACATGCCCCATCTCCAGAGGGGAGCCAAGATGCAACTGCAGCCAAGGGTAAGCGTGCTGGCACAGCGGCCCTGGGAGAAGAAAGAATCAATCCCAGCAGACAGCAAGCAAGGCGAGAGCATCTGCTACTGAGATCTTTATATCCTTTCAAAATGCAGCTCTAAATGAAGCTAAGGTACGAAAGGGAACATTTGAGAAATGCCACGAGAGACCAGAGCACAGGTCCTCAGCTGCATTCCTGTCGTAGGATCTTCATACCTTTAGTCTCTGCTGGGCTTGCACTGGGGTTAGCCCAGATTTCTGGATGAGGGCCCAGAAAACCGTATTATAAAGATTATTGATGTGACCTGTGAGGAAAACAAAATAACATTTATATATATATATTGAGTATTAGTTGTAGTTGTATATATGTATAATATTATGTATTATAGTATATGTGCTTTGTTTTACATAGAGGCTATTTATGCTTCCAGCAACACCATAACCCAGCTTCTCTCCACTTTAAAGTACTCAGCTCTCAGAGACATTTAGTGGCTGCCCAGTCTGCCTACACAGGGGACAGACAGGGAAAGGGGTAGGCATGTGAAACTTATTTCCTGAAAGCAACATCACGTGGTCATCTCAGTAACACCTTATGCAAATCTGCCGACTTAGATGTTCATCCTAGAATTAGTTCCCAAGCTACTTGATTCATACTATTTCAATTTCTTTTCTGACAAAATAAAAACACACAAACTACAAGTCTCATAGTAGTTATATGAGGCAGGCATCACAACTCAGATAGCACCGATGCTGGCACAAATGTGATGGTCACAGAGCAGTGAGTAACTCCGGGGAAAGGCAGGGGCTATGCAGCTTATGAGTTCATGTGTGTCTGCCTGTGTATGTCTGTTTGTGTGTGTGCTGCAAAGCTAAAAAGAGGCTGCTACCACACAGGCCCTGCATAAACAGAGTGGAAATGCAAGACTGCCTTATCTTCTAAGCTTCAAAAGCAAACAAGGGCTGAAGAAATGGCTGAATGGTGAGAGCTCTTACTGAGTAGGCCCTAGGAGGATCTCTGGGGCTTGCTGCCTGCCAGACTTGCTCCAGGTTCACTCAAGGAATAAGGCAGAGCAGAGTAATGGAGCAGGACATCCCACTTCTTCCCCTGGCTCTGCAACACTTGTACACGAAAGCGCACATAAGCACATGCATGTACACACACACACACACACTCAAATACAAACATGTATATGTGCACACATATACAGAAAGAGCACGCAAACAACTACAGATAATTTCCCGATAAAGTCTCCTAACTTTTCTTTTTTTTTTTTTTGGAGACAGGGTTTCTTTGTGAAGGCCTGGCTGTCTTGGAACTCACTCTGTAGACCAGGCTGGCCTCGAACTCACAGAGACCACCTGCCTCCTCAAGTTACCGGATTAAAGGTGTGCACCACTATGCCTGGCTAAAATCTCCTACCTTTTCAAATATTAGTATATGAGAGAGAGCTGGGTGTAGTGGCACACTCACTATTACACAGACCTTTTAGAGTTAAGGCAGGATTTGAAGTAAGCCTGAGCTATAGAGCAAGACTCTACTGTAACGAAAAAAAAAACATTAAAAAATAACAATAAAAGTTGATTCCAAGCCGGGCAGTGGTGGCGCACGCCTTTAATCCCAGCACTTGGGAGGCAGAGGCAGGCGGATCTTTGCAAGTTCGAGGCCAGCCTGGTCTACAAATTGAGTCCAGGACAGCCAGGGCTACACAGAGAAACCCTGTCTCGAAAAACCAAAAAAAAAAAAAGTTGATTCCAAATAACATACCAATTAGCCAAACTTGTATCAGAACCACAGCTTTAATGTACAGGTTTGGCAGCTTGACCTGAACTGTGTACTTGGTGACACTTACAGTCTGCCTGTCGCCAGCTGAGGTAGTCCTTCAAAGTCTGGTTGCTAGGATACAACACAACTCTTCCATCAAATCCTGGGGGATACAGAAGGGGCTGGTCCTCAAAGTAATCCCGCCAGTAAAACACATAACTGGAGGCAAACTGGGACGCCACGAGAGTCATGAACTTACTTGCAAGTGCAAGACACGTTGGGTGGAACAAGGAAAGAGAAAGTGTTTGGTATTAATTTGACACCAAGATAGGACCTGTGGATGCAACAGAGAGGTTATACAAACTGGCCAACCAGCTAGAAGGTAAAATACATTCAGATAAGAACAAAGTTTAATATTTTGGCTGTATGTTTTGAATGTAGCCAGCCTCTACTTAAGCTGCTCACTGTCTTAGCCAGGATTACTATTGTTGTAATGAAAACACCATGACCAAAGCTATTTGGGGAGAAAAGGGTTTTTATATCTCACTCTTCCACAGCACTATTCATCACTGAAAGAAATCAGGACAGGAAGTCAAACATGGCAGGAACCTGGAGGCAGAAGCTGACCCACTGACCATGAAGGAGAGTGCTTACTGGTTTGTTTCCCTTGGCTTGCTCAGCTTGCTTTCTTATAGAACCCAGGACCACAAACACAGGGATGGCCCCACCCACAATGGGCTGGGCCCTCCCTTATCAATTACTAATTTAGAAAATGCCCCACAGGCCTGCCTGCAACCTGATCTTAGGGAGGCATTTTCTTAACTGAGGTCCCCTCCTCTCAGATGACTTCAGCTTGTGTCAGGTTGACATAAACTAGTCAGCACACTCAGTAACACCAATTTTTTCTCCATAGGATGTAATATAAATTTATGGTTCAAGATTTTGTTAGTGTTGCTATTTTTGGAATTTGGTATTGTTTTCAGTCTTGGAAGAAAGGGAAACATTATTTTAAAAACTTACCAATTCATCATATAATTTGATTCCCCTAAGAGTTTTAGTATACTGCCAAATTAAATATCTTATTTATCTCCTTAGTCAAAAAGTTTAATACTTTAATTCATGGAAAGGAAAACCCTGGTAAAGCTACCTATGAATCACTAGTACTTTATTTTTGTAGTCTCTGTTTATAGTCTATATAAATATTCAATGTAGGTCAGTCTGGAAGCTGGGCTGATGGGATACAGAAGGGTAAGAATCAGATAAAGAAAGCATCTTAAAACACACACACACACACACACACACACACACACACACACACACGAGTGCTAAGATCTCAATGGAAGGAAACAGTCAAAATAGGAAATGTGCACTCAGCAGATGCAACATCACCCACAATGTCTAAGATCTCCTCTGTTGTCTCTACTGTTGTCATGGTAAATGGGAGGAAGGCTGCTTTTGAAACTCACCTGGCTCTTCTTTTAAACCAATTGCTTTTCTTCCTAAACACAAAGCTGTACTCATCACTCTGTCCATACGCGATCACAATGTCCCCCAGCTCCTCCATTACTGTCTGGGCACATTTGGTCATCAGATGGAGAGCTCGACTGTCATTAGGTTTTGCAAAGTTGTGCTTCTCAGCAAACCTTCACAGATGAAAGAGGAAGGCACAAGCAGTGGAGAGTCTTTACCAACACCATCCACAGAGGCAGTTAAAAGATGAAGACCCTGTAGAGTGTTGCTAGCTACACCTTAGCATATTTCCTTATAACTGCAGCACAGAGATGGAGAAATAGCTCAGTAGGTAAACTGTTTGTCTTGTATGTATGAAGACCTAGTTCTAGTCCTCACACATAAAACAGATGGGCTTGGTGGCACATGCTTGTAATCCTAATGCTGGGGAGGTAGAAACAAGATGATTCATAGGGTTAGATGACCACCAGGGTAGAGTATTTGGTGAGTTCCAAGGAAATTCCATGAGAAAGTTTGTCTCAAAAAAGACAAGGTGCACAGCTCTGAGGCGTGACACTCAAAGCTGACCCCACACTTACACATAAGCATATACAGAAAAAAAAATCACAAGTTCTTCTTTCTTGCTTTGACCAATTGACAAAAAGGGACACAAACTGCTAGGCTTCAATTCACTTTCCTGTAAAGTTTCACTGTACTGAATGGAGAATATTATTACCCCACTAGGTTGTATTGATGATTAGGAGATCAAATGTAATTATGTCAGGCTCTTATTAAGTGCTCACTAAACATTATTATAGCTCTATGAACTTATACAGTTATAGAATGATAATAACTAATAACAGCTCTTTATTGAAATTAAGTTCCCATCGGTTTACATTGTCTCCCTTCCCCTACCCCCCGACTCTAACGCCGTCAGTCCATGTAATATGAAACTGACAATGATGAGAAAGGAACACACTGTCAACTCCCGCCCACAGCTAGGCTTACGCAGGCCTCTTAACAGTCAGTCCTCAAAGATAACAAAAGGGTTGCACGTTTGGCTGAAGTTTAAGTAGTGGACCAGAAAGTGTCTCTCCCCCAACCCCCTAAAGTCCTTGAAAACTGGTTTCTGCTTAAGTAGTACGGACTCTTCACAAACTACAGTACCCGGCTCCTTTTAAATATCTCAACCACCTGGCTGCAAGGTCTGAGCAAATCGAGCGCTTCAGGTGACTCTCAATGCTGAGTGCTCATTGGCTACCGCGTTACCCCGGTAACTACGCGCAGCACACTTCCCGGAAGTACAGACGAACCACGCGGCCTCCCGCCCCGTCAACTCACCGGTGGAAATTCCGGCCGTCCAGTCGTACCACAACCCAGCAGTGCGGCAGGCATGTGTCGTCAGCCTCAAAATCCCTCACATACTCAAACTTGCTCTTGGCCATGGTCACCCCCAACCTCAGGCACCGTCTTAAAGTAAAAGAAGTAGTGGCCAAGAGACCCCCGATCTCAGCTGTGCTGAAAGCCCACATTCCCCATAGGGAAGCAGTGGATGGGTCCCACCCCGGAAGTTCCTGTTGCTGTCGGAGCCGCTCTAGCCACGGTGGAGGTTTCTCTCTTGACTCTCCTGTTTGCAACTCCACAAGCTGTCAAGACTGTGCGTTCTGGGCTGGGTCGTTCTGCTCCCAGCCGGGAACAAATCACTCTCACGAAGCTATCAAAGTTGTTTTGTGACCAAGTTTGAAAGTGTAGTTGTGACTTTTTTGTCTCTTATTTCTAAATAGCATTTATAAGTTATTTCTAAGTAACATTTCTAAATTCCTTGCAAAGTCTGAAATACACTAAATTATCATTACCCACTGTGTGGGTTTGGTCTTCTCGGTAAGTTTAAGCAAGGAACCTAAAATAGAAATCGGTCATCTGTACAATTTAGTGTTTTCTTTATTGACCTTGTTTGTTTTTCCCAGGGTTATTTACTGGTTGTTCCAAAGTGTGATTTAAACAAAGAAAGAGCCAGCGAGACAGCTCACTCTATAAAAGTGCTTGACTCCAAATGTGATGCCTTAAGTTTGATCCGTGGAAGCCAGATGGCGTGACCTTCCTTCCTCAGGCTTTCCAATAGCTAACTCCAGAGGCATGTAACCCTGCCATGTGCCCTTAGGTGAATTTAAATTTTGTACTAATCACTATTAAAAGATTTTGTATGTGTATGAGTCTGTGCACATCCTGTGTTTATGTGCATGTGGAGGTCAGAGGTGTCTTCCTCAATACTTCTCCCTCTTAATTCCTGAGACTGCCTTTCCCTGAACCTGGCTTTTGCTGATTTAGCTAGACTAGGCAGCCATCAAGTTTGAGGGAGTCTCCTTTCTCTGCCTCTCTAACGCTGGGATTACAGGTATAAACTTCCACATTCCACTTTTTATGTTAATACTGGGAATTTGAACTTGGATCTCTATACTTGCCTGGCAAACATAGTAATTACTGAGCCATCCCCCGACTCTTGAACTCGTGACTTTTTAAAAATTCATTTCCCACCTTTGCCCATGGGGCGCAGATGAGATGGTAACCTGCAAGCCATAGCCATCCAGGTCTTGATTGCCAACACCACTCCCCATTACAGTAAACTCCTTGAAGAAATGAATGCCTTCAAGTTAGTTGTGTCACAGAAAACACAAAGTTCTGAGAGTGGGACACCTATTTTGCCAGAAGGGAAAGAACTGCTCAGAGTAATAGGAGGATGTGACAAAAATGAGCCCAGAGGAGGAGTGCTTCCACTGGGCAATCAGTAAGAACAACAGTAATTGATTAGGATACACAGAAAAAAATGAAAGCTCATAAAAATACTCAAAGAAGGGAAAACTCATTGGTAGTGTTGGAGGTAATTGTTATACTGACTTCTGACACTGGTAAAAAGGGAACAAGGCATTTTCCTTGCTTCTTATATAGAACTATAATTCAATGCCAGTTGATGAGGGAAATTGCGTTACAAAACAATACTAACTAGTACAAATGCAGAACGGTGGGCTCAGAGAATCAGTTTTTTGTTTTGCTTGTAAACTTCTAGGAAATAATTAATTCAAATATGGATCACTAATGGATGCTAAAACTGTGATTTATATAATTTGCAAAAAAAACCATCATATTTCCCAAATCTGCTGGTATTGTACCACAAATTGTTTACGAGTCACTAAGAGAAAAACAGTCACAAATGAGCACTTGCCACCTTCAGGTAGTCTCCAAGGGAGTGCTATAGATTTTACTCAAATCTACAGCCCTGGAGATCCTAGTCCATGTAACATGACAGACACAGCAGGGTTGCTGACAATTGACTCAAGTATTAAGCCAATGGACCACACTCTTCTCCACAAGTTAAAATGGGAGGAAGCTTCGGAAATTGCCAAGTCCCAGGCTGCTCACAAAACCTTCTCAAGTAGGATCCAGGCAATAGCGTATTTTCTTTCTTTTAAATGCTTTTCTCTTTGAATCTTCTAAAAAGAGATTTTCTTTTGTATTACTTGTGTATTCATGTGTACCCAAGGAGACCAGAGGAGGGCGTGAGATTACTTGGAGCTGGAGTCACAGGTGGTTTTAAGAGCCCCCAGATGTGGGTGCTGGGAATAGAGTTCCAGTCCCCTGAAAGAGCAGCAAGTGCTCTTAACCAATAAGCCATCTCTGCCACACCTCTTGCATCTCTTTAAAGACTTAAAAACTTTTAAAAAAACATAGATGTATGGAAATACTGTGCACACTAAGATAAGTTAGCCTAGTATCGGGCAGGTGTACTGCATAGCTTTGTGTGGAGATATACGCGAAATCCTAGTAATGGCTTGCCCAGAGACTCTCACTTTCTTTCCATCCATTTATCTATCAAATCCTTAGTGGTTTTGCAGTGGTTCTGGGATTTTCGTTGTTTTGTGAGTTGAACTTAAACTTTGTTTTTTATTTTCCTAGTTTCTGCCGCAAATGAAGTAGAGTTCAACATAGGAGTTTCGAGAAACTCAGGCCACTACCAATGCACTACTGTATTTGTTTTATGAATGCTTTTTATTGGTGTGTGGCAATTGTACAAAATAATGGGCTTTATTTTCATATGTGCATGTAACACACTCTGATTATATTCATTCCCCCATTGTCCTCTCCTATTCCTCACACGTTTTCCACTTGATCCATTCCTTGCCCTAATAGTTCTCTCTTCTAGTTACACATATTTTTTAGAGTCCACATATGAGAGAAAAAACAAAAACAGCAGTCAGCCCTTTATGTCTTAATTTATTTCTCTCTGTTGTGTTAATCTCCTGCTGCTATGATAAAATACTAGATATAAGCCGGGCAGTGGTGGCGCATGCCTTTAATCCCAGCACTTGGGAGGCAGAGGCAGGCGGATCTTTGTGAGTTCGAGGCCAGCCTGGTCTACAAATTGAGTCCAGGACAGCCAGGGCTACACAGAGAAACCCTGTCTCTAAAAACCAAAAAAAAAAAAAAAAAATACTAGATATAAATAAGCTAAAAGAGGAAGAATTTATTCAGCTTATGATTTCAAAGACTTATGATGTCAGATTTTACCATGGTGGGGGAGGGTCTATGGCATCCAGGAAGTGGGGCTGTGGGGAAGAAAGCCTGTGCTCTTATAATACAGTTGTCTTAGTTATCTTAGCTAGGGTTATTATTGCTGTGATGAAATACCATCACCAAAAGCAATTTAGGGACGAGAGGGGTTATTTCAGCTATAGCTTGTATGTATACCATCCCTCCCTTCCTTCCTCCTTCCCTCCCCCCCCCCCTCCCTCCTTCCCTTTCCTCCTCCTCCTCCTCCTCCTCCTCCTCCTCCTCCTCCTCTTCTTCTCTCTCTCTTTTTTTCTTAAAGACAGGGTCTAACTATGTAGTTATAGCTGTCTTGAAACTGAAATTCACTCTGTAGACCAGGCTGGCCTTAAACTCATCAGATCCTCCTTCCTCTGCCTCCTAAGTGCTGGGGTTAAAGGCATGTGCCACTATGCAAGGATCAGTTTGCTTTCTTTTTTTTTTGGTTTTTCGAGACAGGGTTTCTCTGTATAACAGCTCTGGCTGTCCTGGACTCGCTTTTTGTAGACCAGGCTGGCCTCGAACTCACAGAGATCCGCCTGCCTCTGCCTTCCAAGTGCTGGGATTAAAGGCGTGCGCCACCACCGCCCGGCCAGTTTGCTTTCTTTTACAATCCAGGACCACCTGCTCAGGGTGGCACCATTCATAGTGGGATGGACTCTCCCACATCAACCACCAATCAAGAAAATGCCCCACAGATAGGCCCACAGGCCAATCTGATGGAGACAATTCTTCAATTGACGCTCCTTTCCCAATTTGTGTCAAGTTGACAAAAACTAACCAGTCTGCTGTACTGTAACAGGAGTTAGATTTCTTTTGTGAATATGTGGGAGCTTCTGAAGGACAGTCTCTTAAAAGGAGGCATATATATGACTTTGTGGGAAACATCTGGTAGAGAGCACAGGCTTTGTGCATGTAGTCACAGCTGCGTGTGTTCATGACTGCAATGGCCATAAGACCATGTTTCACAACATTCCTCCCCATCTTCTGTTATACCTCCTCTTCCATGATGTTCCCTGTGGCTTGGAGCCAGTGTTATTGATGTTTTGTTTAGGGCTGAGGACTCAGTAGTCCCCTGTTCTTAGCAGCAACTTAAGGCTTATTCTATATTTGCTGAAACAGTATAGCCAGGAGCAGAGTCTACAGCAGGGGAGTATTATCCTCTTACACAGAACGGGGAAGTGAATAATTGGAACAGTAATGCAATCTACTGGAAATTTTCACTAATCAAAAGTAGGGAATTATAGTCAGCAGTGGTGGTGCATGCCTTTAATCTCAGCACTCAGAGGCAGGTGAATCTTTGAGTTTGAGGCCAGCCTGGTCTACAGAGTAAGTTACAGGACAGCCAGGGCTACACAGAGAAACTCTGTCTCAGAAAAGAAAAAAAAGTAGGAAATTATGAAAGATAACAGCTATGTGTTTATACAGGAGTCTGACTAAACATAGAAGATATTAGAAGTATTTGGCAAAGTAAACATAGGTTGCCAGAAAAGGCAAAAGTGGCAAAATATTAACAATTACTGATTGTAGTGGTTGCTCTAGGAATATGCACTGTGTTAGTTTCTCATATTTTCCATATGTACATATAGAAAAAATGCATCCCTTCCTACCAAAATACCTTAAAGTCCAAATAGACATTCTTGCGGCTGTAACTTTATCTAGTCCAACTTTTAAGTATCTGTTCAGTGCTTGAATGTGAACTAGCCACAATGCACATATATAATCATACGCTGTGCACATCGCCTTCAGAGGTTGGGTGCTCCAGCTCTGGCATGCAGCTTCTATCTTCAGTGGTTGGAGTTCTGATCATTACATCTGTATTCCAGACAGGCAGAAGAAAGGAAAAGGAAGCTAAAGGCCATACTTTCTGATGAATCATTTCTCTTTATGGGTTTTTCACTAAAGTGGCACAAATTCTGCTTACATATTTCTGGTCTTTCTTATCTTCCGAAGAGGCCAGGACATGCAGTTTTTTTTTTAGCCTGGCGCCTGGCTGTCTCCAACAATGAGACTTGTTTTTCTGAAGTTCTCTCTCTCTCTCTCTCTCTCTCTCTCTCTCTCATGCCAGCAAGTTTTTGTTATATTTTTATTTCTGAGACTCTTCCATTCAGAAACTGCTTTTTCATTAAGATTTGGGTGATTTTCCCTTAACCTAAGCTTATTTTGAGAAAGGCTTATAGAATCTATTATAAAATTTTGCTATTTGTTTTTACATTGCTGTTTTATCATTCATAAAGACGAAAACTCAGAGTCACAGCAGATGGCTCTGAAAATAAAGTAGCACAACCTATTTTTGCAAAGTGCAAAATATTTAATGTACCACTAAAAGCTGTCTTGGGCTGGCAAGATGACTAGGCAGGAAAAGATGCTTGTCTCCAAGCCTGACAACCCAAGTTAGAACCATGGAACACCACTAGGAGAGAACCAACTGCTGAAAGTTGTCCTCTGACCTCCACAAGTACATACCAGCACACGCTCCACCTCTGCCCTACACATAAACATACAAATCAATGTTTAAAATGGGTGAAGGGCTGGGGAGATGGCTCAGTGGCTAAGAGTACTTGCTGCTCTTGGCAGAGGACCCAGACTCAGTTCCCAGCACCCACATGGCAGCTCAAAACCACCTGTAAATCCAGTGCTAGGGGAAACAGCAATATCGTCCAGCCTCTGTGGCACGTGAATGCATGTGGTACACACACACACACACACACACACACACACACACACACACACACATATATGTATGTATATATATATATATATATATATATACTCAGACTCACACACATGCACATAAAAGAAGATTTTTTAAAAAAATAAAAAAGTATTTTAAAGGTTTTCTATGTAGATATTAGAACAACATATTTATTTCTCATTTTATTTTCATTTCCTAGTTTTAGGTGTGCTTTGCAAAAACAAACACCAAATAAAAATACTCTCAGCTAGTACATCACTATCTCTAATGTCAAGGCAATTGACTAACACTTAGTGTTCAGTTTTGGAAAGCTCCAATTTTATACTTTCAAAATTCTTATCTATAATTAAAAACTTTCATGTATGCTATGTTTGGATGGAGGTGATATAAATGATAAAATAAATGTATAGGATATGAAAATTAGTAGAAAAGCAATTTGTCTACATAAATATGGAAAATAGCCCCATTTTCTTTGGTCCTACATGTGAATTTATGTTGTCCTTAAATTTGATGGAATAAAATCTCTGCAGAGCATCTAGCAGTTAGTAAAGAAAGCTGAGTAAGCAGATTTGCTGGAACTGGGGCTTCTGATAATCTGTATTGGCTACAAGACAAACAATTAAAATTCAAAACATTAATTTACCAGAAATAAACAACTCAAAGATAGAAAGGCTTTTTTCTTTCTTTCCTTTAACAGGGCCGATTATAATGTTTTCCATCCTTAATCCCATTATACTAAGAGAACAAAGTATTAACATGCAGTTTTCAAAGGATATTTTTTTTTTTTTTTGGTTTTTCGAGACAGGGTTTCTCTGTGTATCCTTGGCTGTTCTGGACTCACTTTGTAGACCAGGCTGGCCTCGAACTCACAAAGATCCGCCTGCCTCTGCCTCCCAAGTGCTGGGATTAAAGGTGTGCGCCACCACAGCCCAGCTTCAAAGGATATTTTTAAATGAAAATTAATGCTTTCAGATAAGCAATAAACTACGCTCTAGCTAAGTGAAAGTCAAAATCCCAAGTGTAGAATGGCCTTAGAAAACTTTCAACGCAGCATATGTAGAGTTTGATCTCCTCAGTATCTTCATCATCATCTCTAATATCATCGAACTGGGTTCTTTCATCATCTCCAGGGCCAAAGGTGCATGCTCTGTTAATTTTAGTGTGTTCTGGAAGTTCTGTATATGCCTTTAGACTTCTGGCTTCATCTGCATTATATTTTAATTGTTTCAGCTTTGTTTCCCTGATAGTCTTGCAGTCCAATCCAAGTCTTGTCCATTCTTTAGAAACACCAGCTCTCTCATTTCACAGTTTCACTCTTACCTCTGTACCTGCTTCAACCTCCTATGCCTTCATTCTTTAGCATAATCATAAAGGAAGCCCTGGGGTTAGGCAGTAAGAACTCCTTTCTGCAAGCTACTGCTTTAATGGAGAGGCTGGAAGTATACATCAGTGGTAGATGCTGGTGCATAGTGAGTGAGTGAGTGATTTAGTTGGGTTAGCTAGTGGAAAGTTAGTTACCTTGAGTCATGCTCAGCTCAACTAGAAAAACAGAAGAGAGAGGGAAAGGAAGAAGACCAGATATGTTGGGACTTTTTGGTAAAATGATCCTCCCTTGCCTCTGTGTACCCTTCCCCTTTGTCACCTGTCTTATCCCTGTCCCTCGTGCAATAACAGGTGATGGTGTACTGTGGAGGCTCCTAGGGAAGCTAAGGAGGGAGGACAGTCCCCTCACTTCCCAAATGAGACTTTGCTACATTTTTCCGGTGTTATCTATATAAAAGAAAGTATCAAGAGTGCCATGTACAGAGCTTGGAAGACTTCATCTCTCCATGGGTCTCCTGAGTTGGGGGGGTATGTAATGGAAATTAATTTTCCTTAGTGAATTAGTATGCAGATCAGCCTGGCACCTGGCAGCACATAGTTCTGGGCAACCATTAACAGGGACCTCAGAAGGCCCAGAAAACTGAAAAGATTTTGTAGCTTGCCATTGCTTCAACACTAGAGGTATCTGAGCTGAAATGAACAAAGCCCAGACTGAGGCCATGGGGACCACTAGATACCTTGAGAGAGCTCCTGAGCCTGCAAGACCACCAAAGACTGAGAGACAATGCCCTATATAATCTTGGGAGCTCCACGTGAAGCTCTCTTGCCCCATGGACAGAGGAGACAGGAATGTGCCCAAGGGCACAAAGACTACAAAATGCTAAGTGACTATGCCATCTGCCCTGAGGCCATGCTGATATAGCCTGATCCCTGAGGCAAAAAGCAGCAGGCCAATGAAAGCCTTGGAAAGGAACTCTTGCTGTGAGCCAGCTCAAGAAGGCCACAAGATAGATGAAGGCAGCTGAAGTAGAGTGGCCTAAGGCGTTCTAACAAATGAGTGCAGTGTGAGGTGAGCTTGGGCTGAGGAGACCTTAGACAGTAATGGTGGCCTGGGAAAGTTGGGACTGGCTAATGCCACAGTGCCAGGAGTAAAGCAACTGACGCAGGCCTGGGGGCAGTGACAGCACCGGTCCAAAGCTTGAGGCATGCACGGCCTATGAAGAGACCTCAGAGTTAGAGGCTACATCTCTGAAGAGACTGTGTAGAGATAAATCTCTGTTGAGGAAGCCAGAGAACCGCTGTAGGCCTTGATTTTAAGTCAAGGATGTGAAGCACAAACAGGCTGAGGAGTCTGTGGAAGTGACAGTCTCGGCTGACAGAGGAAGCTAGCCACAAGATAGCAGTTGAAACGAACTGAACATAGGAACCAGCAGTGCTAGGCCTGGAGGAAGCTGAGCCAAACTGAAGATAGGACTGCCTGCTGTGACTGCCATACCCAGACTGCTAATTACTTAAGGGTGTGCCTGCGGATAGAAGACTGTCTACAGATCAAGGTGCCCTAAGGACCCACGGCCTGGCATCCTTTCAAAAGGGTTAAAATAGGATTATTTAGATGTTCTTAGGTATTAAATGTTTATAGGTATTAGGTATTATAGTTTATAGGATATAGATGTTTTATGGGTGTTTAATAAATGTTAATAAATATAGGTGTTCTAAATAAAAATTTTCCGCTTACAGGTGTATGAGTGTTGAAGTCAGTGACTACTGGCATCACATTTACAATACTCTTGAGTGGCTGAACCAAAGGAAGAGAAAGGTACAGTGTGCCTGAAGACAACAGTGAGATTACCTCACTGCCTTCCCTCACAGCCCATGAGTCCCAGGAAAGATCATGGTGGGTTCAGTAAGGTCTCAGAGGTCAGAGCTGGAGTCGGGAGCTAGGAGCACCCTATGGGAGCACTGGCCAAGCATAAATGAAATTGGAGACAGACAGCTGGCAGGGCCAAAGGGACCTAAAGTTATACTTACACCCAAGAAACCTAAATATCAATGGAGGGTCAGGGTGGTACTAAAACGTCCCAGCACAGCAACTCAGCATGGATTTACTAGGCTAAATGCCAAAAGCCACTACTAAGGAGGGTTCTGCCTCCCTTCCAGCCCAATCCTACACAGAAACCAGATCTTGAAAAGAGAGCATTTGTATACAGACTCTCAGAACCAGCCCATGTATCTCACCTCCAGACCAATCAGATGGGTCGAGGCAGAATGAAAGAGTAACCTTATCTCCCACTGCAAGCCTTTCATCAGGAAGCATGGTCTGTGTTGGGCAGAAGTAAGGTTTCAGTAGCATTGTCGTTATAGATTGGGGTTGCAAAATCAGAGGAGAAGTTATCAAAGTGAATGAAATATTACTGGATCTACCAATGACGTGGATAAAGGATGAGTCAGTAATTTGACAGGGTGCATTTTAGTGCACGCACTAACTGAAAACACAATCGATAGTGTTTCATGTTTCACCCAAGTTAAGATGACTCACAACCCAGTGATAGTACAGATGATGGACTTCTATTGAGCACTTCCCAGTGCTGTGTGATGATGTGTAATAGCCGTTCATAGTTAGCTCTCCTGTTTTGGGGGTGGGAGCAGGTAACAGAATCTCATTATGCATCCCTGATTAGCCTGAAATTTGCTATGCTCCTGCCTCCTGAGTGCTGGGATAAAAGACATGTGCCACAATGCCCAGCAAAGTCATCTTTTTATCCTCAGAACAACCCATCCTGCAAATGAAAAAACAGAAACTTTTTTAAAAAATAGGGATTAAGGCTACACTTCTAGCATCATACTGTTCTGTCAATCAACTACCGTCTATCATACTACTTGATATTGAGCCAGATATTCAAGGTATAGCATCTGGATTCATCCCCCAGTCTTCATGTTGAAAATCATTCTTCTCATTTATCAGATACATACAAGTTTTGTACAATAGCTTATGGAGACACTATGAAAAACAAACAAAAAGCTGGGAGACTTACCAGGTCTCTAGGGTTCAATCTGAATTCAAACTAGATGCTACCTATCCTCAAATGGGCTGTGCTAGAGGACCCACTTACTAAGCTCCGTAAGGGCACAGCTGAGAGAATTCTGAGACAGGACAAATAAGTCCTAAGTCTCTTTGAACTCACAAAACTGTCTTGTAAAACTCAGCACATGGAGAATGTGAAGGTAGAATTGTTTACAAATGGTTCATGAAAAACCAACCTACTGACCAACTTACCAACCAACCTACCAACTAACCAGAATTAATGTATGATCTAACAATTCTACTTTTGGGGGTTTGCATTTGAAAACAAAACAAAACAAAAAAATTTCTTTCTTCAGTGCTTTAAAATTTCTTTTTTCTTCTTTTTTTTCCCCACTGAGACAGAGTTTCTCTATGTAGCCCTGGATGTCCTGGAACAAACTCTGGAGAGCAGGCTAGACTCAACTCAAAGATCCACCTGCCTCTGCCTCCTGAGAACTGGGATTAAAGAAGTGTACCAATACCATTCTGCTTAAATTTTCATTGTATGGATCTTTCACTTCCTTGGTTAGGTTTATATGAATCTTTTGGGTTTTGTTGTTGTTGTTTTGTTTGTTTGTTTGGCTAATTGTGAATGGGATTGTTTCCCTGGTAATTTTCTCTTTAGAAAGATTACTGATTTGGGTAGGCTAATTCTGTAGCCTGCCACTTTCCTGAAAGTGTTTATCAGCTTTCTTAGTAGAATCTTTGAGGTCTCTCAGGTTGCTCAGCTCTAGAATCATGTCATACAGAAATAGGAATACTTTGACTTCTTCCTTTCCTCTTTGCATCCCCTTTATTTCTGTCTTTATCTTTCTGCTCTAGGTAGGACTTCAAATGTCTTGTTCCTGGTCTTAGTGGGGATGCTTGAATTTTTTTCTCCATTAACATAATGATGGAAATAGGTTTGTCATATATATATATATATGTGTGTGTGCGTGTGTGTGTGTCCTTTAATATGTTGAGATATGTTCCCTTCATCTCTAGTCTCTCTAGGTTTTTATCCTGAAGAGATGTTAGATTTTGTTTGGATATACAATCTGTTTCAGATTCCAAAGATATATTAATACACTTATGACCACAGCTAAGATGCTCAGTAATGGATGAATAGGCAAGACAAAATGTGTTATGTATTTATAACAAGATGTTATTCTGTCTGAAAAAGTAAGGAAACACTGACATATGTTATAACATGACTGCACTCGTAGGACACCATGCCACATAAGATTAGCCAGTCACAAAAACACAAATAGCATGTGGTTGCACTCATGTGGGGTGCCTGGAGGAGTCAAGTCCATAGAGACTGAAAGTAGAATGGTGGTTGCTGAAGGTTGGGTGGGGTGGAGAGTTCTTTGTTTAATGGACGCAGAGTTTAGTTTTGTAAGATGGAAAGCGATCTGGGGGTTGGTCCACAATTATGTAGTTGTACTTAACATTACTGAATTGTATGCTTAAAAATGACGAAGATGGTAAGTTTTATGCATATTTTCCCACTATTTAAAAAGAAAGAAAGAATTCTGAACATGACATGTATTTATGGCTTACATTTATATTGGCTTCTATTTTTTTATTATTTCTATTACTTCAAAAGCTACTTGATTGGAAAGAGAAGTAATTGGTTTTGGTATCAGAGTCATATTTCAGTTTGTCTCCCTTAATGCTGACTCATTTCACTTTCACTAAGAGCTGCATTATGTAAATGAGATTCAGGGCGGATGAAGGTAAGAAGAAGGAGTAACCTGCCCCTAAATCCTCCTCCTCCCTCTGAACACTCTAATCCAATTTCTGTCTGAGTCATGGATGTGCTTTCAGGAAAGGCCACTTAGTTCTGTCATAGTTTTCAAACAGAGAGAAACATTAGGACATACCAGGATGTACAGAGTTATGAAATCTGGAATGAATATTCTAGAAGAAGTGAATAATTACAAAGGATTGAGACCTTTTTTGTATTTTAAGATATTTCTTATATAGCTCAGAATGAGTGGGATTTATTTTAAGATAGTCATTGATTGTGTGTCCTTAAATGGATATATTTACTCAACTGCTTCACTCAGCAGAATTCCAGAAGGATTTAGTTGCTAAAGGGTTCGGGAAAAGAAGTTAGAACAAAAAATGGGAAATTAGATGTGATTTCCTAGTCTACTAGACCTTCTTACATTTATTCCATGGGTTTACCTAATCATTGGACAAATATTTCTTTTTTTTTTTTTTTTTTTGGTTTTTCAAGACAGGGTTTCTCTGTGTAGCCCTGGCTGTCCTGGACTCACTTTGTAGACCAGGATGGCCTCGAACTCACAAAGATCCGCCTGCCTCTGCCTCCCAAGTGCTGGGATTAAAGGCGTGCACCACCACCGCCCGGCTCTGGACAAATATTTCTTAATGTCCATGTAGTAAAACGAAGAAATGCCAATGATGCCTGCCTAATTATATTTCTATTGGTAATTTTTAATTATTTAATTCTACATATTGTAACCAGTAAGACTCATACAACCCACACTTTTAAAGTCTGTTGAGATGATATTTTAAGGCATATTGCAGACTCTGCCCTGTTTAGGAAGGCAGTATGAACATTTCCCTGACAAAACAATATTTAAATTGAGACCCAACATGAGACTGACAACTTGTTTCATAGGTTCCTGCAATCTCTGTTGTAATGTTGAATGAACATTTCACCCAAGCAGTTTGCTTGTACAAGATTTTGGAAAAGTACCCAGAGCAAATGTGTTTTCATATCATGGATCAGAGAATTCATAAGTATCTATTGAGCACCTTTTTTATGTGAGAGAGAGTACTGTATGGAAAGATAAAATAATATCAGTCACTTTCAGGCTGTATTAGTTACTTTTCCTACTGCTGTAACAAAATATCTGAAAAAGAAAAACTTAAGAAAGGAAGAAAGTGTTGATTTGGTCTCACTGTTGGAAGGAATACAGTCCATCATGGTGATGACCATGGCAGCAGGAGCTTTCGGCGGCTAGTCATATTGCATCTGCAGTGGAGAAGCAAGAGTGATGAGTCACTGGTACTCAAGTCTTTCTTCTTTTCCTCTATATTCAGTCTGGGACCCTGGCCCATGGAATTGTGAGATCCCCATTCAAGCTGGTCTTGTCTCCTCAGTTAAACCTCTCTGGAAACTCCCTCAAAGACATACTCAAGAGGTGTATCTCCTAGGTGATTTCAAGCCCATTTAAATTGACCACAAAGTCTAACCATCACACAGGCAGAAGAAGATAAGAGTTTGCAAACCATTCTCTCACACAGGGTCTCACTTTTCCTCCCAGTGAGTTCATAGGTGAGTCAAGATAGAAATTCTCAATATCATAAAATAAAAAGTTTGGAAGGGGGTGGTTAATGAAGTGGCTTTCTAGAATCTGGCTTGTAGAACTGGAATCAGAAATCAGTCATCTTACCTCCAAGTCCAATGTCCTCTGTATCACCCTGTTTCTTCATGGTTTAGGTAACAAAGCAGATAGCCATTGTTTTTGATTACCCATCATTATCTAAGTTTAGGCCATAGAAGCCCAGCAATCTGTTCCCATATGTAGACCAAGTGGTTCAGACAGAGATAACCTTTTCTTACCTTTGCTCCAGGGTAAGCACAGTGCTAGTTAGGAAAAAGCTCCTTCCCCCAAGCAGACCTAGACCTGTACTGAGAGAAGGCTTGGTAAGTACAGCCCACTCTGGGCTGCATACTATGCTTGTCCTCTCTGTAATGAATACAAATATCTGTAATGGCCTTCCCAGTATCTCAGACAATGAATGAACAGAATCAGAGACGAGTATCTGACCCAAGTCAGGTGAATAGATAGTTGTTCAGTGTTTCCCATGAGTCACTTCTCCCACTGGAACTGCTACATAGGTGTCAACATTGCCTTCACTAAGGAAGAACATTTTCAAGAGTTAGGTCTCTCCCCCAGTTAGGGTTATTATTGCTGTGATAAAACACCATGACCAAAGCTACTTGAGGGAAAAAAAGGGCATATTTGGGTTACATTTCCACAGCACTATTGAAGGAAGTTAGGACAGGAACTCAGAGTAAGGGTTGGACAAGAGATACCCTTGGAGTCCTATAAGTCTCAGGAGAACAAGAACTTTATTTAATTTGTGGGGGAGGGTATTTGTTTGAGGCAGAGTCTCACTACACAGTACAGACTGTCCCCCAAACTCTTGACAGTTCTGACGCAGTCCCTCATTCTAGTTCTGGGATTACAAGTGCACAATACCATAAAAAGTTCTGTATATTTTCAAGGCTCTATCCTTCAAGCTGAGAAAAGTTCCTGGTACATAGGAAGCAACTGGTAAACATTTACCAAGTTATTAAGAGCATATATGCCTCTTTATATGTAACAGTTGGTTTTTTGAATTCTTAATTCATTGGGGGTATAAATCATATGTAAAACAATATAAATTTTCTCAATAACTATTCTTTCCTTTTCTCATTTCTTGGTAGTTAGTGATTACCTTTAAAAAATCTTGACTAGGGCTCAGCAAGATAGCCAGTGGGTAAAGGTACCTGCTGTCAAGTCTGAAAATCTGAGTTCATACCCTGAACTACATAAAATTACAAGAACCTACTGGTGTGAGTTCTGATCCTGGGGTCATGGGAAAGAGCTAGAGCCCTGACCCCTCACTGGCTGCAGCACCTGGGAGAGTGGGCCCCAAACCTTGACTGGGCAGCAGTGGAGCTGGCTCTGGAGGGATGGGTGCAGGAGAGCAGGCCCCAAGGGGATAAGAGCAGGAGAGCTGACTGTGGTGGAAGTTTGGATTTCTTTGGAAACACAGCTGTGTTGAATGAGTGTGTTTTTTGTTTTGGTCTCAAGAATGGGACCTGGGGTGCTTTGTCTACTGCTGAAGAAGTCTCTTGAAAGAGGCATGCAAAACATCCTGATAGAACAAAGCATGATGTTTTGACAGCTGGAAAACTGTCACGTGTGGGGGACATATTTGCATACTATGTTGGACCGACTCCTTGGAGTGCTTGTGATCTTGGTCAACAGGAAGTACCTCATGAAGAGGGCATAATGATGATTAATTAGGAAGCATCTTGTTGCATATTTTGAGAAGTATAAAAGGAGCCTCAGAAATGCAGAGGGGCTTTTTGCTTGGCATCACTTCTCATCACTGCTTTGCTTTGAAAGACTCCAGACAGTGCTTCAAGACTTGCTTCTTCCAAGATTTGTTGCTGCCTTTACTGGTGAAGATCGAGGCCCAGGTTGGGCTGAAGAGATTGCAGCCCCAAACAGGGGTGCGGCAACTGTTGTTCATCACTGCCACCAATACCAGAGCCACTGCTGCTGCTGGTGTCCCTTCTAGACCTCCCCTGAACTGCTGTTGGTTCATGTTGCTGCTGGTACCTGTTCCTGTGTATAGTGTTTGGCTGAACTGCTGACTAGTTGCCCCAAGGACCTGAGGCATCTGAGGACATCTTTATCTTCTGCATGTAATTGTATCCTTTATCCCATACCTCAAGTCAGTGGGTTGGAAGGAGTTAAGAGTTATTAATAAATAGTTTAAAAGTATACCTTCAGCTGGCCCTGCCTCCTGCCAATAGTGGCATTGTGTGGCCTGGCTGGAGCAGTGTTGGAGAGCTCATCATGGTGGTGTGGATAAAGGAGAGCGGGGCTGACCAGTTCAGCTACCACACAGGCCCAGATCTAGGGCTCTGAATTGGCCCACCCCATAGTCTGGGCAAACGGTTTGGGACCCATGAAAGGGATAGTCCCGCTGATCCAAAGCTGCAGGATCTCCATGACGCAGGGCAACAACAGGATAACTGAGAGGAGCCCTAGTGAGGATCCAATATCGACAGTGCCACAGAAGCCAGAGATCTCAAACCAGACCAATGACTCATTGCAATGAACATTTGCAAATGAAGCTGTGTGGACAGAGGGATATAATGTGGGACACATTGTGATGCATTACAGCTTCTACAGTGAGATGTTTTCTATGCTTTGGGTTTGTTTGCTTGTTTGTGTGATTTATTTGGGTGGAAGGTTGCAAGTGTGAAGGGTGGATATGAGGGGACAGGGAGATGAGCAGGACTGGGGTTCATGATATGAAGCTCACAAAGAATCAATAAAAAGTTTTTTTTTAAAAAAAAAACCTACTCCTGTGAGTTGCCCTCTCACTTCCACACTCACTGCTACCTGCGAAATAAAAGTGTGGTTTCAAAAGGCAAAATAAAAGGATATTGACCAGATTTGCTTTTTTCATCAAACCCTTCAAGGAGGTATGTACAAACTACCAGGGGGTTCTCTCTCTCTCTCTCTCTCTCTCTCTCTCTCTCTCTCCTCCCATCCTTTTTTCCCCTTTTTTTGGAGACAGAATCTTAAAATCTTTCTATGTAGTCCTGGCTGTTTTGGAAGATTTAAATTTACAGAAATCGTCCTGTCTTTGCCTCCTGAGTGTGGGGATGAAAGGTATATGCCACCAAGTCTGGCTACCAGTGATTTCTTAATGTCTCTGAATTTAGAAACAGATTACTTTATATTTCTTAACTTTGGCATTCTTTCGGAATATAAGGAAAACCCATTCAAATTCTATTAGGTTTTCGGGAATCAAAAGCAACCCCTACAGGTGGAGGGAACTAAAAAGAGACTCTGGTGATAAGTCAAGATATGCACAAAGTGGCTCTTGATTGTCAGTTTGATGGGGTTTAGAATTTTACCTCAAAGACATACCTCTGGGCTCTCTGTTAGAGTGTTTTCAGAGAGGATGAGCTGAGAGGATTTGCTCATTGGGTTAAATTTTTCAAGGAAGCCCAGGTATAAAGAGGGCTGGGGAAACAGCCCTGTGTGCCAGCCTGCTGTGGCTTCTTCCTAAATACGTGCATCTATCATTGCTGCCGCCATCCTCCTGTGACATCAGATGCCAGCTCCTATGGCCTTCAGATGTGAGTCCAACACCAGTAGTATTGCAGGGAGTTTCAGCCATCAGCACTAGACTGGGACTGTGGAGACATTCAGGTTCATGGCCTGAAAAGCTACAGGGTTTCAGCTCGTCCAGCATGCAGATGGCCATTGTGGGCCTGTGCCACTACTGCTGCTGCTGCTATGACCACCTTGCTTCTATCATGTAAATAAATCTAGTAAGTTCCCTTCTACAAAATACATCTAGTCTGTCAGGTTTGTTCCTCTAAAGAACCGAGTCTAATACAGGTGAATTGAAGGTCATGTGAAGATCCAAAAGTAGATGGTGAGTAGGCTGTAGGAAAAAAACTCATGAGACAATGCGGACTAGTGTTGAAGTATGAGCTAAGGATTTTGGCTTTGTAGTATGTAATGTTTTAGTAAAATTAATTTGGCTGAGGTGTGAGGAGTAAAGGAGAGCAAAGGGAACCTGGAAGCATCTAGGCCAGCTGAGAATTATTTAGATATTTCAGATATACAGTGTTGATTAAAAGGCAGAGTTTGATTTAAAAAATCAAGAATTTGTTCTTCACAAAATGTTTTTCAGGTCTTAAATCAGTTTTTACTCTATTTTTAAAAGGAAAGATGTTAACACATTCTGAAACAATATAAATTGTATATAGAGGCATGCTTGATGAATTATAAATTATGCCATATAACTAGTAGTTATTTATAGGGCTGTGTAATTTAGTGCCTCATAATTACTGTGGGCCCTAATTACATAGCCAGATTGACACAGGCAGATATACTTCAATTTAACTTTTTCAAACAAATATACTGGGTTATTGAACAAGTCAATTTGAAATCTTCACGCCAATCTAAACATGGAATCTAAAATATATGTTGAATTCTTTTTGGCTGGTACTCATTGCCATGTTCATAGAGTGAACATCAAAGAGTAAGAAAATATGGTATGGGGTTTGTGGTTTGCTTAATTTCCCACTTATGATTCAATAAAATTATCTCTTTAATTTTAACAACAGGAAAATTAGTTAAAACCAGTACATGGGTAGAGAGTAAAGCGAGCCTATAGTCAAGGTTTATTTTAGCAGGTGAGCAAGCAAAAGTGGGAAGTAAATACACCATCTGGAGCAGAGGGTGGACCAAGCTGGGCTATTGCCCCATCTGTAGTAGTCTTGGATGGTTCCTTTCTTAAAATAGAAAGAAGGTTTGGGGTCTTTTTTGGGAGGGTTGTTTGTTTTTTGTTTCGTGATGGTGGTTTGAATGAAAAATGTTCCCCATGGGTTCAAGTATTTGAATACTTGGTTTCCAGTTGGTGGCATTATTTGGGGAGGAGGTAATACTTTGCTGGAGGAAGTTACATTACTAAGGATGTTCTTTAAGAATTCATACCTTCCCTGACCCTAGAGGCATTGCAGATGTGGCTGCTGTGTCACATGTGCATTAGAGAGGAGAGAGGCTATGTCTACATTCAGACTTCTGACCTATGAACATCTGAATGATTAGTAACCTAATATTCCCTGAAAAAATCCTGAGACCACCACCAGTTTGGTGCAAGAGGGCCTGGACAGGGAGCTAGCCTGTGATGACTGTTAGTGTTAGGCCTGCATGGATGAGAAGGTATCCTGGGACTCATGAACCCAGGAACCACACAGCTCTGAAGGGACAGTGTATCCCCAGTGAAAGTGTTACAGCTTTGAGGAAGGTATCCTGTGACTGGAGAGCCCAGGAACCACACAGCTCCTTTAGGTGGGACAATGTCCCAGTGGAAGGGCATCCTGAGGCATGGGAGTCCAGGAACCACTGAGAGAATGTTTCCTCACCAGAGATGTTGCAGCTCACAGGGAAGGGTTTCCCCAACCCCAGCTGAGCTGAGAAGTCCTGGAGCCAGAGCCCCGCTCCTTCTTCAGTGTTTTCTCTTCTTTGCTTCCTTGCTTCTTCCAATGAGTGACATCAGGAAGTAAATCTCTTAAGAAAGACTTATTAGAGGGACAAATCCAGAAGATGGGGACGGGGACGAATCCAAGAGTGGCTTAGCTGCTTTTGCTCCAGGGAGAGGATAGCAGAGAGCTAGGCAAATAGACTTTATATAGAATTTTTGAGGGAGGAGCTTTCAAGGGGCAGGGATTTCTAGTGTGAGGATTGATGGAATTTCAAGGCCTGAGCTTGGAGAGCTCAGGGGTTCCTGTTCTGGGACTGATGGGTTTCCTCCTCGGTGATTGGTCAGTTTTCCTGCTCAAGGATTGGTGAGTTTCCCTGCTCAGGGATCGGTGGCTTTCTGTTCAGACTTTTCACCTAAAATTAGGATAATTTGGGATGAGTCCTATTGAGGAGCTGGAGATGACCTTTGTGACAGTTACAGAGGCTGGAAATCTTATGACAGAGAGATTTGGGGGAAGGACTGGGCTACTGGAGCTCTTCAGGCAGGGGTCTGGTCACTTTCTTGCCTTAAGGGTTTACAAAGTTTACAAAGTTTACCAAGATTACAAAGGGAGTCCATGGTAGGAAAGTCTTTCCCTGCAGCATGAATAGCTGACAGAGACAGGAGAGGAGGTGCTGCCTTTATGTACAGCTTCCTTGACAGCAGCAGGCTAAGGCAGGAAAGATCTCATCACTATGGACAGCTCCTGAGGCAGAGGGATGAGGCAGGACAGCTCCCAAATTGGCCACACCATTTTGACAGGAGCAGCTACAGGAGCCACAATTTTGACTGCTCCAGCCACACAGGCTGGGGCAGGGAAACAGGGGCAGGAAACAGAGACACTAACAACACTGGTGGTGCACTGCTTAAAGATTTTGCAGCATTCAGCTCAGGGACTACAATGACCACCATTCCAGCACCAGGAAAGCCCAGATGGGCTCCCAGGACAGGAAACAAGTCAGAGACTAGAAAAACCTTCCTGGTACCACGGACCCCAGGCAGATGGTCACTCAGGAGGGCTGGGCAAGAAGCGAGCCAGAGACAACCATCAGTCTGGTACCATGGTACCTGGGGTCTGGACAGGGAGCTAGCCTGAGATGAAAACCAGTCTGGTGCCACACAGGCCTGGGGGTCAGACCATGCTGGAGATAACTCCTGCCAGGCACCATAATGCGCAATGCACAAGTGGGGCATAGCACTCCCAACACCACTCTTGAGACGAGCTCAGACACTTAGAGACCCTGGGAACCACTAAGAGGAGCAAGTAAGTGGTGGAGAAATGGGAGAGAAAGAGTACAGAAGGATGGAGACTTGAGGGTAGTGAGGAACAACCTTGTGTGAGAAGACTGTGATACCACCTAGGACCATGGTGGGGGTCCTGGCCTCTGCTGCCACCAGCAATCAATACTGGGTCCATGGCCTGAGGCAGCAAGTGTCTGCTACCACCAAAAGCCAGGTGGACATGCCTGTCTGGAATGCCAACTGGGGACATGTTGATGTCTGAGAGCTGTGCAGAACTGGCTCACCCCTCAGCTGGGCATTATGGGAGAATTGGCCCTAGATGCATGAAAGCAGGAGGGCTGACCCTGCCAATAGCCAGCTGCAGTACTTGGGAGAGCAGGCCCTGCACGTTTCAGGAGTTGAGAGTGAACTGGCCCCAGAAATATGAGCTTGGGAGTGCCGGTTTCTACCACTCATCTCCCTGTGGTGGCATGGATGAGGAAGAGATCCCTTTCTCTCCATCACCCCTCATCACCTGTAGCAGGTGGGAGACCTGACCCTGGGTTCATGAGAGGAGAACTGACCCTGTTATTCACCAGCTACAGCACTCGAGAGAGAAGCCCTGCACCTCACCTGCGCATCACAATACAGCTGGCCCTGGATGCGGGGGTTGTAGGTGAGCCAGCCCTTGGGTATGATGTGTGAGAGCCACCCCTGCCTTTTGTCTGCTTTGCAGTGGTGTTTGGGAGGCAGAGTTCCCCTCCCTTCCCTTTTGTCCTCATCACCAGTGGTGGACAGGAGATCTGGCCCCAATGGAGTCACAAGAGCAAGAGAGCTGTCCCTCCCCCTCACATGCAGCACTCAGGAGAGCAGGCCCTGCACCTCATCTGGACAGCATTGTAGAGCTAGTCCTAGATGTGGGGGTTGCAGGTGAACTAGCCCCAAGGATGTGAACTCAAGAGAGTTGGTCCTGACTCTTGTCCACTCAGTGGTGGCATTGGCAAAGGCCACCTCTGTTTTACCCTTGCTTCAGGTAGCAGGTGGGAGAGTTGACACTGATGGGGTCATGAGAGTAGGAGAACTGGCCCAGCCTCTTACCTGCTGCAGCCGTCAGGAGAGCAGGCCCTACACTTTACTGGGCAGCACAGTAAAGCTGGTCCTGGATGTGGGGTTTGCAGGCCCAGAAACAGGGCTTTGAATTGGCCCACCCCAACATCTACCCCATGTATGGATTACTGGAGTGCATGAAGAGGCCAGTTGTACAGACCCAAAACTACAGGAGCTCCATGACACAGAGCAACAACAGGATATCTGAGAGGAGTCCCATATGAAATTCCAGTATTGACAATGTAGCAGAAGCCAGAGGCCTTGTTACCAGACCAATGAGTCACTGTAGTGAACATTTGCAAGCAAAAAAGTATGGACAATAGGGAATATTGTGGGACACACTGTGACACATGACAGCTTCCCCATAAGATAATTTTTTTCTCTGTTGGGAGAGGTTGCAAGGGTGGAAGGCAGGTCTGAGGGGGAGGTGGAAGATGAGTGGGATCAGGGTCCATGATATGAAATTCACAAAAAGTAAAAGAAAAAAGTTCATAGTTTCACTTCCAGTTTTCTGTCTGCTTTCTACTTATAGTTGGAGGTGTGATCTCGCAGCTTCCTGCTTTTGCCTTCATGCCTACCACTTGCTCCTGTGCCTCTCTGCCATGATGGACTCTTATCCCTTTAGAATCATAAGCCTAAATAAACTCCTTCTTCTATAAGTTGCTTTTGGACACGGTATTTTATCACAGCAACAACAAAGTAATTAATGCAGCACCTTTACCCACAATCCAATCTTTTACAATTAGATGCAAGAATATTATAAAAATATAACTACCCATAAAGTTGAGACATTTACTAGGGAAAAAAACAATAATGCCTAGTATATGCTACTCAGCAAGTGCCTCATGGGAACCAGCCAGAGGCTGCCCAGGCCACATTTTCCCAGAGCCTGTTCTTCCTCTTATCTGGCAGCTCGACTATCTTATACTCAGTTATAAGCCTCATTTGCTTTTCTCAGCATTCCTGACCTTGACAATTTAACCCTAATGTTTTAATTATATTACCACTGAGGAAATATTAAATAGGGGAAGAGAAATCAAAGGCTTCCAGAGGTTGAACTACATTCCATCATGGACACTATGTGAACTTACACCATTTATGGAAATCATTTTTTCTCTGAGATATTTTGGTTTTGAGGATGACTACTTGAGAATACACTCTTAGACTAAACACCAGTGACTTGTGCATGCTTTCATTTGACTCATCCTAGATATAATCTGAGCTTGATCCTCCCTTTGAAGTATTTGTAAGACATGGTTCTGTAGTTGAAGAATTCCAGAATGAGAAGCTGAAGTAAAAATAAGAATTAAATAAAATAGCATTTTCTGCATAAAGACACCTTATGTAGGCTCTATTTTATAAGTCTGAAGAGGAACATCATCTTTTCCATCTCCACATTGACTTTTGGCCAGTTTTCTCTTCATCTTCCCACTCAACCAGGCTGGAAAATTGCATCATTGTCAGCTGGTCTCTATTCTTCTCCAATATTGAGAGTCCCATAGTGAACATTTATTAGTGATCAAATGATGTGTAAATGTGTTTCTATATAGAAGCTATTGTCCTCTAATGAAGTATATTCAGTTACTGTGCTCATTTTATAGCTGAGGGAACAGTCTTCAGAGATTTGGTGTCTTATTCAAGGTCACAGAGCAAGGATTAGGAAGCCAGGGGAATAATGTAAAAACTTATGTTGTTAGCCATTGCTTTTTATACTACTTGCTGATAACAACACACTCACCTATGGGTTCTTTTATTTAAAAATACTTTCATTAAAGAAGAGATTTCATGTAGCTCAGCCTGGTCTTGAGCTCCAAATCTAGTGGAGGATGAACCGAATTCTGATCTTCCTGTGTTTTTGACACTTTTTGAGTAGTTGTTGTTGAGATAGGATTTCCCATAAGTCAGTCTGGTGTCAGATTTAATGTGTAGCTGAGAATGATCTTGAATTTCTCATCTCCCCACTCCCACTGCTGGAGTGATGGGATTGCAGGTCTATGTTACCATGCCCACCCTCTGCATGCTAGGATTCAAGACGGGGGCCTCTTGTATCCTAGGTAATCACTCTACAAACTGAGGCTTACTATTTTTGAGGAAGGATGCTATTATACAGCCCTAGTTGGCTTTCAACTCCAAATTCTCTTGCATCAACATTCCAAGTGCTGGGTTTACAAGCCTGTGCCATATCTGACTGGTAATTATTACTTCGTTGAGATATGAAAGAACAAAAATTTATCAGACTCACATTACCAAAGCAGAAGATTGCTGCGGGGGGGGCTCTTATAGGGCAATCACCACATAAGGGGGTCACAGGGAAACAATGAGTGTGCTGCCCACCCGACTCTCCAGCCTTTACTCCGAAGACAAACAGACGCGACAGGGGTAATGTCTAGCATTATCCGTTTTTACTATTTTGTCCTCTAGCTTATATACAGAACCAAATGGATATTTCCCCCTGAAGCTACGTAGGCCAATCACATTAAAGGTCATCCTATTACATCTCATAACATATGCCTGGTAACATGTTAATCATGCATTGTCACAAGTACGGAAGTCTTGCTCACCCAATCAGCTATACCCACGATAGGGCTTCAACTCCTCCCAGCATCTTCCAGCCGGCACCATCTTAGATATCTCCCACAAGTTATTTTCATTTTCCTGGCCATGAGGCATTTCTCATAAGCCTCCATTTCCTGGGTCCCCACAGAAGATAACTTCCCCTGGATAGAAATTTGTTGAGGCGAGTCCAGGTGTTGGATCTGGAAAACAAAATTTTTAAAGAAACTATTATACACATTAAAAAAGAATTAAATAAATTGTGATAAGAAAAATTATGGAGTTTTAGAGTTTTTAAGTATGATCACAATAAACATTTACCTAAACGAGCTCCACAGCAGGATTAAAATCAAAGAAGACTCAGACTCAGTAAGCCTGAAGACAGATCAACAATGATTATCCAAACAGAAAAAGACACAAAAACCAAAGAAAATGAGCATGTAGAAGTCAAAGCAACGGAGCCTGAGTTGGTTGCAGAGGATGGAAAGGATCCAACGTATGACATTGCAAGTCCCAGAAGAAGATAGAGAGATCGGGCAGAAAAACACTTAAACAAATGACAGCTCAAAACTTTCCAAGTTTGATCTAATGTCTGGCTTTAAATAAACAGCCCAAGGGGCTGGAGAAATGGCTCAGAAGTAGAGAACTTATTCTTCCAGAGGTCCAGAGTTTGAGACCCAGAATCCAGGCCAGGTGCAACCCATAACCATCTTTAACAGCAGTTCCATGTGACCTGATGCTTCTGGCTTCCACTCATGTGCATATACCTACACACACATACATTTAATTTAAAAAACCTTAAAAACAGCTGGAGGAGCTAGAGAGATGGCTCAGTCATTAAGAGCCATGGCTGCTCTTGTAAAGGATCCACATTTAATCTCAGTGCTCACATGGCAGCACATATCTGTCTATAAATCCACTTGTAACCCAAGTTCCAATGGATCCAATAACTTCTTTTGGCCTCTGAAGACGCCATTCATGAACATGGTATATAGACATGCAAGCAGACAGCACTTATACACATAAAATAAAAATACAATAAACCGCTGAAATGTCTGTCCATTTCTGCATTCTATCTGTTGAGACTCATCGGTCATGTGGTTCTAGAAAACTTCCTAGAAAAACTGGAAAATACTCATGAGACAATACAGTCAAAAGAATATTGTCTCAAAATTACTTTGAAAACTGTTTTAACCTAGCAAACTCATGGAAAGCCCCCTGAGTGCTGTCAATACACCCAGCTTAAGAAATCATTGAATGCCATTACTTGATATAGAGATATTTAGATTTTATACTTCTGAGTCTGCTGTTTCATTAGTATATAATGAGTGTACAAAATAGTAGGTCTCATGATAATATTTTATATATGTACGTAATATATTTTAGTCATATCCACCCCTAATTTTCCTCTTTCTCCCTCTTATTTCATTCCTTCTTCTTCCCAACAAGTCTTTCCAATACTGAAACTCTTCCTGACTTGGTAAGAGAATAAAGCAAAAAATTGATTCAGCTCATTACCAAAATATAGTTTCCTAGGAATAAAAACTTATTCTGAGTGAAGCCTCCTTCTGTTTTCATGTTTCTTTTCTTTTTGATCTCTATTGTCCACATGAGAGTAAACATGCAGGGTGTCTAAGACTTTACTTAATATTCTGATAGCCAGTTCCATCCATTTTGTTGCAAATGAAGTGATCTCATTTTTCTTTATGACCGAATAATAACTCCACTGTGTACATCTACCACATTTTCTTTATCCATCTTTCCCTTGATTAGCACCTAGGTTAATTCCATCATTTCTGTGTGGGACTTTCCCATTTCATCTATGGTGTCAGTTAGACTGCTGATGAAGGTGGTTCACTATTATTTTATAACACTTTTGTCTCTCTGTTGTGGACAGAATGTTTCCATTTTAATTACTAATCTTGGTAATCTATGCTATCTTTTTCCTTTATTATCTTGATAAGATCAATGGCCTAGATCTTTTGAAAGATCAAAGAATAAACTGTTTCACTGGTTTTCTCTATTATTTTGCTGTGCTATTTTCTTTTTTTTTTAAATACTTTATTTTTTTTCTTCAAGTTACATCTCAGTCACAAACCCCTCCCTATTCCCCCTTCCTATCCCGCCCTTCCACCCTCTTCCCCCCAGAAGTTTCCCCTTTCAGTCCAACAGATGGTTCCTTCTTTTACAACAGTAAATATTATACAAAACAACAGATATAAATATGCCACATTTATGAGAGTTAAATGGCCCAGTATACCTTCCCAATGTCCAGTTTATACATATTTGGCCCCTGACTTTAACATTCTACTATCTAACCATCTCCTTGAGTTTAAAGGTCTATATCTGACTCAACATTCATACTAACTTGCAACACACTTTTAAGAGTATCTTCTTAGATCTAGAACACCCTCTTGATTCCTAAACAACTCAAAATTTAACTATGAGGCTCTAGCTGTCTATTCTTCAACCACCTCAGAGACCTGAGAGGGATAAATATATCTGCTTATATAGGAAGTGCAGGGCCTGCAGCTTCCAAAACTAAGAAATGACATACCAATGACTGCCTGGACAGTTCCCATTTTCTCTCCATACATTCCTGCATCAGTCTTCAGCCTTTGGGTCCTGTTTCTCTGACAGACATTTGTTGTAGAGCAGGGATTATGAAGGACTTACCTACCCTGTCTTGGCAGAGTTAGGCTGTCGACTTCCCTGCTACCAAGTTTGTCCTTTTTGGACAGCAGTCTGTCTGCAGTTGGTGCAAGGGGTTTTTTCATGCCAAGAGATAGGCTTGCCACTAATTCAACCATCTTACAGTGGAGATTCTTCGATGCTTATCTTCTACTTGGAGTAGAATAGGGGGTGCTGTCAGGAGCTGATGTGTCTCAATATAAAAGAAAAGAAAATCTTAATTTAAGATAACATCTTTGAATGCCATATTCTGCAGATCTCTTGGGGTTTATGAAGATGCCCTATCCATCTCTTGTATTTAGATAAGCAAATGTTGCTTGTCTCTTAGCAACTTGATTACTGGGTAGTTTAGAGAATATCTGTGATAGACTGTCATAGTAGCTAACAAAGTGACATGTTTGCATGACTAGGAGTTTGTTTTACTTAACTATCCTAGACCGTTTTAGACGGTTGGTATCAAGAGGCCAGAGCTTCACATTTTAATTTTAAGTATCTCTAGGTATGATACCATTAGGAAGCGTTACCTTTAATTTTGTATCAATATGCAAAGATCTATTCAATGTGATTAAATATACTCTTAATTATGTATCAATATACAAAGATCAATGCCTATGTAGCCCAATACAATCTTAATATTACGCCCATATACAAGGGTCAATACCATTGTGGCCAACTATAATCTTAATTTTGTATCAATATACAAAGATCAATACCGATGTAATCCAATACATTCTATTTTTGCACAATAAACAATGGTCAATACCACTTTAGCCAAATAAACTACTAATTTTGTATCAATATACAAAGGTATAAGGGCATATTCAATAATCTGCCCCTTCTTCTTGGACCTTCCTGTGCTATGTCTATATCTCATTTTTCTCAAGCCTATGCAGTCCTACATAGGAGAGGAAGAAGGATACAGAAAAGGAAAAGTAGGAAGTCCCTGGGGCTAACCTCCAAAACCCATTAACCAGGACCATTTATCAGCTTGTAATCTCTTCCCCTAAATATCAGAGTTTTCAGTTATCCTTCAAATAACCAAAAAGAAGGGCGGAGAAACACCTTCCCCACCCTCTGGGCATGGGACGTCGCTCTCTTAAAGTGACTTCCTGCTGATTTGGGTCGTAGTAGACCTGTTTGGGGCCCGAACCCAAATGAAAAAAAATGGTTAAAAATGTTAGTACACTCCTTTTATGTTCAGTCCTTCTGTTCTCAGCTGTTTAGATGACCTAAGGAGTTTGTAGGCAGAAGCTGATATTGCAGGCTTCACTGAGGTTCCGGCCGGGGCATTGTGTAGAGCTGGACGGTCCCAGCGACATTGGATTGCTGTGGTTGCAGGCCCCCGATGGAGACAGCTATTGAGGAAGTCTGCCAGGCAGAATCAACTGGGTCACTCGTCCTCCTTGGTGCCTGATTCTGCTCTCTGCTGAGGTTTCCGTTGTCCAGCCGTCCCCGGGCTCCCCTAATGGACGCTTCGATTCTCCTGGAAAGATAAGAACAGAGCCTTGCCCCAAACCCAACCCTGGGACAATTACCCTCTTTTTTGGGGGGGGCTAGGTAGTACTTCTCCTGAAGCAAATTTGGCCTTCCGGCAACATACAAAGCGTTATCTTTCAATCCGGGTTAAAGAAGAAATCATTCTGTCACCTTGGAGCTAAACCAGCTCCAGTGTATATATTTTGAGATCCCAAAGGACACTCTGCCTGCATTGAGAAGGCCTTTTGTAAGTAGCCTCCAAACCTAGGTACCTCCAAATCACATGTGTGTGTCTCTGAACTCTAATTATTGGGATCAGAGACCTGTGGTTCCCATCTGAAGGGATCAAAGATGTCTTCCACCACTGTGGATCGAAGACCTTCTCTATTTAGAGTTTGCCCTGCATCAGGCTGACCCTGAGCTCTGGGATCTGCCCATTTCTGTCTCCAGTGTGCTGGGAGCTGGGACCAAGGGTGTACTCTTCTTGAATGGTGGGACCAAGAGTATGCACCCTCACCACCCCGCTCCGTATGACTCCAGGATACATAAGACCACCAACTCTACGGTGCTCCCCCCGTCTCCGCTGAAGTCAAAGGCATGGGCCAACACCACAATTCTCTTGTATTTTACCTTAGCTCCACGTCTTCTCGATACCTGGAGGTCTGCAAAACCAGGCTGAATGGCTGTATCCTCTATTCCATTCACAGTGTTTCAGCCCTGCCACCTGCCCTTTTTTTTTTTTTTTTTTTTTTAGTTAATAAATTGTTTGTTGCTTCAGGTTACATCCTTATCATATTGTCCTCTTTTCCCGTTTCCCAGCCCCACCCTCCCATGCTCTACCCCCTGACCCTTCCGTCTTGTTCCTCTGGGGTGGAGTGTCCCTGCCTAACAGTCTCTCACCACAGATCAGGAGTCATATGAGGGCCAAGAGCCTCTTCATTCACCGGGGGCCTACGAGGCAGTACTGCCAGTGAAAGGTGTCTCCTTGCTATTGGGGGAATACTAAAAAAAAAGACCAACAAACACACAAACCCACAAAAACAAAGAATATCAACAAAAAAGAGAGGAAAAAGAGAAGGGAAAAGGAAAAAGAAAAAAGAAAAAAAGGAGAAGGAAAAAGAAAAAGATAAAAAAAATTATGTCCATGTTCCTTTTGGTGTGTTGGTTGTAGTACAGATATCCTGTACGATACAGTTAAAATCCTACTATAAGTGAATGGATGCCATGTGCATCCTTCTGAGACTGGGTTAGCTCACTCAGGATGAGCTTCTCTAGATCCATCCATTTGGTTGCAAATTGCATGATTTCATTGTTTCTGATAGCTGAGTAATATTCCATTGTATAGATGTACCACAGTTTTTGAATCCATTCTTCAGTTGAGGGACATCTGGGTTATTTCCAATTTCTAGCTATTACAAATAAGGCTGCTATGAACATAGATGAGGAGACTTCCCTATGTCTCTGTGAGAGGTCCATTGGGTGTATACCCAGAAGTGGTATGGCTGGGTCCTGAGGCAAGGTTATTCCTAGATTTCTAAGATATCGCCAGACAGACCTCCATAGTGGTTGCACAAGCCTGCACTCCCACCAGCAATGGAGTAGGGTTCCCCTTTCTCCACACCCTCGCCAGCATGCGCTATCATTTGAGCTCTTTATCTTAGCCATTCTAACAGGTGTTAGGTGGAATCTCAGGGTCGTCTTGAGTTGCATTTATCTGATGATTAAGGATGTTGAACATTTCTTCAGGTGTCTCACTGCCCTTAGGGATTCCTCCTTTGTGAATTCTCTATTTAGCTCCATCTCCCATTTTTTTGATTGGATTATTTGGTTTCTTGGCATTTAGTTTCTTGAGTTCTTTGTAGATTTTAGATAATAGCCCTCTATCAGATGTGGGGTTGGTGAAGATTTTCTCCCAGTCTGTTGGTTGCCGTTTTGTTCGAATGACAGTGTCCTTTGCCTTACAGAAGCTTTTCAGTTTCATGAAGTCCCATTTATTGATTGTTGATCTCAGTTCCTGAGCTGTTGGTGTTCTGTTCAGGAAGTTGTCACCTGTGCCAATGAGTTCGAGGGTTTCTCCTACTTTTTCTACTAGTATATTTAGTGTGGCCGGCTTTATGTTAAGGTCTTTGATCCACTTGGATTTAAGTTTGGTACAAGGTGATAGGTATGGGTCTAATTTCATTCTTTTGCAAGTGGACATCCAGTTGGACCAGCACCATTTGTTGAAGATGCTGTCCTTCTTCCATTGTGCGGTTTTGGCTTCTTTGTCAAAGATTAGTTGGCCATAGGTGTGTGGGTCCATGTTTGGGTCTTCAATTCGATTCCATTGATCCACTGGTCTGTTTCTATACCAGTACCATGCTGTTTTTATTACTGTTGCTCTGTAGTACAGCTTGAAATCTGGGATGGTGATACCTCCAGATGTTTTCTCATTGTACAGGATTGATTTAGCTATTCTGGGCTTTTTTTTTTTTTGTTCCATATGAAGTTGAGAATAGCTTTTTCCAGGTCTATAAAAAATTGTGTTGGTATTTTGATAGGAATTGCATTAAATCTCTATATTGCTTTTGGTAGGATAGCCATTTTTATTATGTTGATCTTACATATCCATGAGCATGGGAGATCTTTCCATCTTCTAAAGGCCTCTTCCATTTCTTTCTTCAGGGGCTTGAAGTTCTTGTTGTATATGTCCTTTACATGCTTGGTTAGAGTTACCCCCAGGTATTTTATGTTGTTTGTGGCTATTGTGAAGGGGGTTGTTTCCCTTATTTCTTTCTCGGTATATTTGTTTGTTGTATAAAGAAGGGCTTCTGATTTCTTTGAGTTAATTTTGTATCCAGTCACCTTGCTGAAGTTGTTTATCAGCTGTAAGAGTTCTTTGGTGGAGTTTTTGGGGTCGCTTATGTATACTAACATATCATCTGCGAATAGGGATAATTTGACTTCTTCATTTCCAATTTTTATCCCTTTGATCTCCTTTAGTTGTCTTATTGCTCTAGCAAGGACTTCAAGTACTATATTGAAGAGATATGGTGAAAGTGGACATCCTTGTCTTGTCCCTGAGTTTAGAGGAAATGCTTCAAGCTTCTCTCCATTTAATTTGATGTTGGCTACTGGCTTGCTGTATATTGCCTTTATTATTTCTAGGTATGGTCCTTGTATGCCCGTTCTCTCCAGAACTTTTAGCATGAGGGGGTGTTGGATTTTGTCAAATGCGTTTTCTGCATCTAGCGAGATTATCATGTGGTTTTTTTCTTTCAACTTGTTTATGTGGTGAATTACATTGATAGACTTTCGTATATTGAACCATCCCTGCATTCCAGGGGTGAAGCCTACTTGATCATGGTGTATGATACTTTTGATGTGTTCTTGAATTCGGTTTGCTAGTATTTTATTAAGTATTTTTGCATCTATGTTCATGAGGGAGATTGGTCTGAAGTTCTCTTTCTTTGTTGGGTCTTTGTGTGGTTTAGGAATCAGAATGACAGTGGCCTCATAGAATGAGTTTGGCAGTGTTCTTTCTGTTTCTATGTGGTAGAAGAGTTTGAAAAGTAATGGTGTTAATTCCTCTTTGAAGGTCCGGTAGAATCCTGTGCTAAAGCCATCTGGCCCTGGGCTTTTTTTGGTTGGGAGATTATTGACTGTTTCTATTTCCTTGGGTGTTATTGGGCTGTTTAAGCTGTTAATCTGATTTTGATTTAGTTTTGGTAGGTGGAATTTATCGAGGAAATTGTCCATTTTGCTTAGGTTTTCAAATTTAGTGGAATATAGATTTTTAAGGTAATGCCGGAATATTTTCTGGATCTCCTCAATGTCTGTTGTTATTTCTCCCTTTTCATTTCTGATTTTGTTGATTTGGGTTCTTTCCCTTTGCCTTTTAGTTAATTTGGCTAGGGGTCTGTCTATTTTGTTGATTTTCTCAAAGAACCAACTCTTGGTTTCATTGATTCTTTGTATAGTTCTTTTTGATTCTAAGTTGTTGATTTCAGCCATAAGTTTGATGATTTCCTGCCTTCTGCTCTTCTTCGGAGTGTTTGTTTCTTTTTTTTTTCCAATTCATCCAGCTTAGCTGTTAGTTCACTAATATGAGCTGTCACAATTTTCTTTTTGAAAGCACTTAGTGCTATGAACTTTCCTCGTAACACAGCTTTCAATGTATCCCATAGGTTTGGGTATGTTGTGTCTTCATTGTCGTTGGATTTTAAAAAGTCTTTGATTTCCTTCTTTATTTCTTCCCTGACCCAGTGGTCATCCAGTAAGGATCTGTTCAATTTCCATGTGTGTGTAGGCTTTCTGTTGATTCTTTTGCTGTTGAAGACCAGCTTTATTCCGTGGTGGTCTGATAAGATACAAGGTGTTATTTCAATTTTCTTGTATCTATTGAGACTATCCTTGTGACCAACTATGTGGTCGATTTTGGAGAAGGTTCCGTGGGGTGCTGAGAAAAAGGTTTATTTCTTTGTGTTTGAGTGAAATGTTCTGTAGATATCTGTTAGGTCCATTTGTTTCATGATCTCTGTTAGACTCAATATTTCTCTGTCTTCTGTCTTGATGATCTGTCCATTGTTGTGAGTGGGGTGTTGAAGTCTCCCACTACTAATGTGTTGTGATCGACGAGTGCTTTCAGTTTTAGAAGTGTTTCTTTTACGAAAGTAGGTGCCTTTGTATTTGGGGCATAGATGTTCAGTGTTGAGATTTCCTCTTGATGAATATTCCCTTTAATGAGTATATAGTGCCCTTCTTTGTCTTTCTTCATTAACTTCAGTTGGAAGTCTGTTTTGTTTGATATTAGGATGGCTACTCCAGCTTGCTTCCTGGGTCCATTTGCTTGGAAAACCTTTTCCCAGCCCTTTACTCTGAGGCAGTGTCTATCTTTTGTAGTTAGATGTGTCTCTTGTATACAGCATAAGGAAGGGTCTTGCTTGCGGATCCACTCTGTAAACCTATGTCTTTTTTTTGGGGAGTTGAGTCCATTGATGTTGATGGATATTAGTGACCTGGGGTTGTTATTTCCCATTAGTTTGGTATAGGTGGTGGTCCTGTGCCTCTTTTGTTTTATTTGCTGAGGGGTTTTCTATTCCCTTTGTTTCTTGGGTGGAGTTTTCTTCTCTGGGTTGGGATTTTCCTTCTAGGATTTTCTGTAGGGCTGGGTTTGTGGGTAGATATTGTTTAAATTTGATTTTGTCATGGAATATCTTGTTTTCTCCATCTATGTTGATAGAGAGTTTTGCTGGGTAAAGTAGTCTGGCTGGGCACCTATGATCTCAGGACTTGTAGTATATCTGTCCAGGCCCTTCTAGCTTTTAAAGTTTCTGAGGAGAAGTCAGGTGTAATTCTGATGGGTCTGCCATTGTATGTGACTTGACCTTTTTCTCTTACAGCTTTTAATATTCTTTCTTTGTTCTGTACATTTGGTGTTTCAATTATTATGTGGCGAGAGGAGTTTCTTTTCTGATCTAATCTGTTTGGTGTTCTGTAAGCCTCTTGGATTATTATTGGCATCTCTTTTTTCAGGTTTGGGAAGTTTTCCTCTATGATTTTGTTGAAGATATTTCCTGGACCTTGGAGTCGGGAGTCCTCTCGTTCCTCTATGCCTATAATTCTTAGGTTCCGTCTATTCATTGAGTCCTTGATTTCTTGGATGTTGTGGGTGAGAGATTTTTTAGCCGTCTCATTTTCTTTGGATGTTGTACTGATTTCTTCCATCGAATCTTCCATGCCTGAGATCCTGTCTTCCATCTCTTGCATCCTATTTTTGATACTCACATCCGTAGTCCCTGTTCTCATCCCTTGATTCTCCACTTCCTCTTTTAACTCTGACTGTGTTTTGTTTATTGTTTCTATTTCTATTTTCATGTCTTGTATGGTTTTGTTCGTTTTGTACATTTCCTTCTCCAGCTTGCTTGTTTTTGTATGAAAATCTTTCATTGCTTTGTCCTTTTCCTTTTCAAGCTCTGTCACCTTGGCTTGAAGCTCTTTAATGGTGTTGTTCCTTGTTTTGACTTGTAAAATTGTGGCTTCTTTGAATTCCTTCACAGATTTAAGTTCTTCTTGCAGGGACTCTATCACTTTCCATAATGCAGAATTGTCAACATTTTCATGTGTTTCTGTTGGTGTGAGGTCATCCGAATTGGATGAGCTAGGATAATTCTGCTTTGTTGGAGTCATATTTCCTTGATTTCTATTTTTTTTTTGGACCTTTGGCCATTGGATGTGTTTAGCTGTCTGTTCTTGTCGTTTTCTGTGCTTGGATCCACAGTGGATGCTTTGGTGCATGGGACGAGTTACTTGGCTATCTGTCGTTGCTTACAGGGGGATTTCAGGGTCACTGTGGTTTTAATCGCCTGAGGCACTGTGAGCTAGTGCAGCCTATTCCCAGGTTGTGAGTAATGGACCGGGATTGTTTCACTGCTCCCAATTCAGACTTCTCTATGTTGCACTCTGAGTTATCAGCCTGTAATGGTTCTGATGGTATGGTCCTGTTTGCCCAGGCACAGATTCTGTGGGCTTTGTTTGTCATCACGGAGGCTGACAGGGTCTGGCTCCACACCTAATATGTCTGGATTTTCCAGAATACAGCTATGGTCCCCTGATTTCTGGTTTCTCACTAGGCTTCTTGCCACAGGCCTGACCTCTGTGCCTGATTCCCTCCCTGTCTGCGCAGCCGTGGGTCTCCCTCCCTGGCTGCTCGGCTGTGGGTGCACCGAGCCCCGGATCATCCGGCCGCCTGAGTGGGCCTCTCGCCCCAGCAGCTCAGCCGTGGGTGCGCGGATCCCTGGCCCCGCCCGCGCCTGGCTCCCTCCCCAGTTTTCCTGCCGTGGGTTTGCGGGGATTTGGCCCTGCTGGTGCTGGGCTCCCTCCCCAGCTGCGCTGCCATGAGTGCGCGGGGATTCGGCCCCACCCGTCCGCCGGCGGTTTCCCGCTCTCTCGGAACCTCCGCCCTCCGCGTCTCGAGCAGCTGTGGACCCCCCGCTGAGCTCCCTGTTTGTTCCTTGCTAAGACTTCCACTGTCTCACAACGTTTCTTAAGTGGGTATAAGTTCTTCCTGAGGTGTAGGGAGCTCCATAGGCTAGTGATCGATCGCCAAGTGGCCTCTGATTCTGCCTGCTGTGAGTTGGGGTCGATCTTACCAGGCGCCTCTCCAAATGGGAGTTCCTGAATCCCAGGTTTAGTGGCTTCCGTGTCTGTGAGAGATCGGGGGAGAGCCTTACCCTGGGACTTTTAACAGTCTCTTGGGAGCTGTGAGTGTTCCCGGGGGGTGGGGGGTCTAGCCCCTCCGGTTTTTGCACAGTGCCCAATAACTCTGTGTTTTTTTTTTTTTTTTTTTTTTTTTGGTTTTTCGAGACAGGGTTTCTCTGTGTATTCTTGGCTGTCCTGGACTCACTTTGTAGACCAGGCTGGCCTCGAACTCACAAAGATCCGCCTGCCTCTGCCTCCCAAGTGCTGGGATTAAAGGCGTGCGCCACCACCGCCCGGCTAACTCTGTGTTTTTTATGGCTCTTTTTTTCCCACATTCAAAATGCGTCAGTGTAGGTTGCCGCCATCTTGGTCCCCCGTGATATTTTCCTATTCCCTCTATTTCATTTACACTTACTTTGGCTCTTTTTTAGTTTCTTAAGGTAAAGGATGCTTTTTAATTATTGATTTTTAAATCTTCCTTTTGAATTTTTCATAAATTTCCCCCTTTGAACTGCTTGTTGTGATCCAGGAATTGCTACACTTACCACTCAGACACTGGTCTTTGACACGCCAAAATCTGATCTATCAGGGATGCAACTCAGACCCGGGAGCTGAGACTGTGACCCTGAGCCATTTCCAGGACCAGTTTTTAAGAGAAAAAAAAAAAAAACCCCACAAGCTGGAGGCAGTTGCAACACTTTGGCTATCTAGACATGTTGAAAAAAACATTAATATTTTATAATAGATACTTATCATTAGTAGGGCAATGGAGTATCCCTTATCCCACTTAGGAACAATCACACAGATACCTGATGGATTTTAATAAGCCTTAGCCTGGATTGTGCAATCTTAGCCCAACTATCTTAGCTTTTAATTCTATTCCCCAAATAAAACTCCACTATATACATATGTCCCCTTGGGATGTTATTCTCCATGCTATGCTAATATTCCAGGCCATGTGGAATAAATCTTCTTCCATTAACCGATGATGTGTCTTCTCCTTCCTCCACCAGCTTCCCCCCTCCTGTGATTCTCTCTGCTTCAAAAGCCAGCCAACCTTCTCCCCACTTCCCTACATCTCTTCCACCCAATCCAGGCTGCAGCATTTATTCAACCAATCAACTTTAAATTAGGTAGAGCAAGGTTTAAACAACAAAAGACAGGCTGGTCAGCAACCAGATCCTGGGACCAGTAATTAGCAACAAAATACAAGCAACCTTCAGATCACCCCAACATAGACAAAGCAGTGCTGTCTGATCTTTAAGTTGATTGGCTGAGTCTAGGGGCAAGGAGGCTAAGGGTTTACTAAAGCCTACCTGCTTACATGAGAAAGAACAACAAGATGTTAAGATCAGGGCAAGGAACATTAGGTCAGATTAAGGTCATGGGCTATGAAGGTTGAAGCAATGTGGCAGAAAGATTGTCAGGTTTTAATATTTAACACAGCTCTATTTTCCATTAATTTTGACTTGGTAGAAGGTATTTTCTGATTTTCCCAATTTCTTCTGTAACTCATCAGTTATTTAGAAACTGTGTGAGACTTTTATAATTTCCTTCTGCTATTTGTTGATCTGTAACTTAGTTTCATGTAGTCAGAGACTGTGTAACTTTGATTCTTGCAGGTGCCATGTGGCTTGTTTTATTACACTGCCTTCAGTCCTGGAGCACACTTCAGTCACACTCAAAAGAATGTATGAAGAAAACTGAGTACAACATTCTTGTTCACTGAGAATGTTGCTTAGCTGTTCTGAAATCTGATTTGCTATTCTGGTCCTGTGAAAATGAAATATTGAAGGACCTGCAAGCATGCTCAGTGGGTAAAGGCATTTGCTACCAAGCCTGGCAACCTGAGCTCAGTCATGGAGATCCACACTGTGGCATGTGCATAACCTCTTACCTGCAACACACACACTATACCATGCCCCATACACCATAAATAAGTGAAAATTTTTAAAGTTTAAAGAAATACTGAAGTGTCCAAACATAATTCCTGGGTAGTTTTTCTCCTCTCCATTCATTCAGGTTTTGTGTCACATATTTTGGAGCAGTGAGGTTATGCTAGCTACTGTATTGGTAAGTACCATGCTCTGCTGAGTTGGTCCTTTTGTTATTATAAAATGTCCATCTGTCGCTAGTGCCATTTCTCATATTAAAATGTATGTTAACATCATCTTTCCCAATCTCTTGTGATCATTGTTTGCTTGGTGTATCTTTACCATGCTTCATATCCTCCCCTCTCTAGTTATTTTCAGTCTACTGTATGTTAAAAATATTTTTCCAGTAGACAAAACACTTTTAACCTTATTTCCAACACTGATTGGAGCTTTTAATTCAGTAATGTTTGCTGCCATGCTCTTTTCCTTTTATTTCTCCATAGTATTTTTTAAAAAAATGTCTTTTTTAGTGTACCAATTAAATTCTGTTACCCTCTTTAAGATAAGCATTTATTTATTGAGATGCTGAGGTGTTGAACTGTGCAAGGTTTTAAAAATCCAGTTTTGTTTAGTATAGTTTGGTGTTTTTGAAAATCTCATATTATAGCCAATGGTTGGGTGGACTGTAACTGACATATAACTCAGGTTGGCCTCAAACTTGGGGCAATTGACCCTCCTGCCTCAGCCTCCTAAGCACATTTTAGAGATTTACTTGTCCCTGTGTGTTGTATTCTTCCATGTACGGATGTATGAACTTCTATTTAGCAAACTGACAACTGAGGGTTAGAAAGAGTTGAATTCATCTTTGATTGTCTTCGATATAAGGCTCATCTACCTCAAGACAGAGCTTTTTGTCAGAATGTCTAGTGATGCAGTAAATGTTTAGAGAATTTCTCATTTACTTGGTGATATTTAATGAAAACTAAACACAATCACAGTTAAAAGAAGAGTCACACAGATGTAAAGAACTTAGAAAGAGCCCTTAATATATATAGTATTATTTCATTAGACCGTGGCAGTTCTTAGTCATTTCCTCATTCAATAAGCTGCCCAGTTGTCATTGGGGATTATTCACTGATGAGCAAGACAGAAGCAATTCTTTCTCAGAGGAGGTAACAATCAACTGTAAGAGGCAACAGAATAACCACACAAAGCAAGCACTTCAAAGGATGTGATCAGGTATGAGTGCATAAAAGAGATTCGAATGGCTACTGAGTCACTGTTTTCTCTGAAGCACCAGTTCAACTCCAATTTGAATAATGAGTTACAGAGACATGAAAGCTTGACATGCTAAAACATCCTCTTGTGAAATAGAATGGCATGGGGAGCAATGTCGTTGAACTGCCCTGAACTCATAGTGGAACTGTTGGTAGAGCCCAAGCCACTACCAGACTTAGCAGGCACTGTCAAGAATTTCAGACTTTTATCTCATGACCAGCAGAAACATTTGGAGGATATGTGATAGGGTTACACTTGTATTTTTAGAACTACTGGCAGCTGGGGAGTAGTGGGACAAAGGTGAAGAAGCAAGACTATAAGAGTATTGCAACATCCATGCGGAAGTGAAGGATGGAAGCTTGGACCAGGATAATGGTGAGTGGAACTTCAAAAAGTGTATGAATCTGGGTCGCCTTTTGGAAGCAGAGTGACTGAAAATACAACTAGTGAAACAGTTCTACTGAGTCAAACACCGTTTCCAGTAAGATCCATCAATGAGGTTGGTGATAAGCTACAAGATGTCCCCACTATCCCTCAAGAACGGCCAGAAGTCCCTACCATAGTCCAGTTCAAGGAAGACTCAAGGCCGAGTTCCCCAGCCCACAAGAAAGGCCCACGCCTGCATCCTCAGAGGTCATTGGTAGAGACGTAGAACAGAAGGGTTTCCCGGGCAACGCCATTGTCGCGCTCCAGGCGGGGGCAGGTAACCAAGAACAAGGCCTGAAGAGAATCCGGAAGAGAGGGAGGGTGAAGAGGCATGGAAAATGGGACGCAGGAGCTTCGGCCTGTGCTATGGCGGATGATTCCAGTGTTCTCGCATGCAGCTAGAGAGGAGGGTGGGAGGAGCCGAGGAACGTGCCTGTGATTGGCTGGCCATGGGGACCGGACCGCTCATGATTGGCCGAGGCGAGCTGTAGAGCGCGTAGGGTTCTGGGTAGCCAAGGCTTTGGAAGGGTCTTAACTGAAAGGGGGAGGGGGAGGCCGCCAACAAACGGCTGAGCTCACAATCCCACCCCCCGATCAAGCCGGCTGCCCCCTCCCCCATGGAGAGAGCTAGGCTGGAGCCGCCGCTGAGCCAACCGCCGCGCCCGTTGCGTCCAGCTCCGCCCATCGAGGCCGCCACCTTCCGGGCCACGGTCGCTGAGTGCTCCCAATCACCGCAGGCCCAGGCCGCGGCCACGGTGGCCTCGTCGTGCGGGGAGGCCGCGGCGGCAGGTGCCCAGGCTGGGACGCAGCGCCTGCTGCAGGTGAAGTCTGAGCAGGTGCTGCTGCTGCCTCCCGGACCACTGTTACCTCAGGCTCCGGACGAGAGCGCCGCCGCCGCGGCTGCCGCTGCTGCCGTCGCCTCGTCCACGCAGGCGTGTCTACTGCAGCTGAGGCCCGAGTTGCTTCTGTTGCCGCCGCCACAGTCCGTGGTCGACGGAGGCCCCTGCAGGCCGGAGCTGCGCCCCATGCAGCCCAGGACGCTACTCATCAAGGCTGAGAAGCAGGAGCTGGGGGCGGGCCTGGACCTGTCCGTGGGATCTCGGAGGATCGCCGAGGCCTGCCCGAGAGCCTCCAGGGCCGCCAAGTTGGATGGCACCGGGAAGGCCCTCGATGGCCGCCGAGGGGATGAGAAGAAAGCCAAGCTGGAGGCAGAGGAGGCATCGAGGGATGTGCTGAAAGGCGGGGAAGGGAGGAGCCTACTGGCCATCGGAGAAGGAGTCATCAAGGTGGAGGAGCCGGACAGACTCAGGGACGACTGCAGGCTGGCCATGGAGGCCACGTCTAATAGCCTGGTTCATGGCAGCAAGGAGGCCATCCTGGCCCAGACACCCAGTGCTTTTGAGCCACACCAGCAAGACCTAAGGTTCCCTTTGACTCTCCACACCGTCCCTCCTGGGGCCCGTATCCAATTTCAGGGGCCTCCACCTTCTGAGCTGATACGGTTGTCCAAGGTCCCCCTGACACCAGTGCCTATTAAAATGCAGTCCTTACTGGAGCCTTCTGTAAAAATTGAAACCAAAGATGTCCCCCTCACCGTGCTTCCCTCAGACGCAGGTATTAGAAGGCAGGGGAATCTGGCTTGTACAGTTACCTCTTTGTTGCCCATAGCAAACATATTAGCAGTTCAAGGAGCCAAAGCTAGAAGCCAAAATAGAATCATGGTACTGATTCTTAGCCTGCACAGGGATTGCTTCTGATTGATTTGCCCTTATACTGGTAAAATACACTTAAGTGTGAAGGTTTTCCACAATTTAAAAAAAAAGAGTCAATTTAAACAGATTTAGATAATAGACACAACAGAATGCCTTGTTAGATGATACAGACCCCCAGCTTATACAGTAGTAACATTTCACATTCCTGATGTAGCTTCATGGGTTTATGTGTATCAAGAAATAGAACAAAACTAGTGTTTCAAGAAAAATCATATTTGCTTATACTGATTATAGAGGTTATCCTTAAAAATGAACAGTAACTTTTCTTGGAGAAATCATGATTCAGATGTAGCATTTTAGTTTTCTAAAAGCTAAGGCTTTCTAGAACTGTTAGTAAAAGCACTAAATAATAAGCTAAGTTGTTTTTAAAAGAAGAGATTATACTTGAAATAGCGGTAAGTACAGCCAAGTAGTACTTTCCAGTATTTTCAAGTATATTTCAAGCAAGTCTTTAGGATTAATTCACATAGAACACTGTGTCACTGAATGTCTTGGGAAGTCATATCATTCTTCATGTTTTCATGAACTTTTATGCTTTAAAAAATTTTTCAGTGCTGATTCTTCCCACCCTATTTCTATGCTTTTTACCTTTTACAATTTAAATACCCCTTTTATTTTTTGTGTGTATGCACATGCATGTTCCCAAGCCCTTCTGGGCACACACTACTTACTACACCAGATTTATTTGGCATTGGGAATTAAACTCAGGGCTTTATGCATACTAGGCAAGCATTCTATCAATATTATTTATTCTAAATATCTTTTGCACATCTAAAACATTTTTACAATCCAAGTAACTCTAAAATGAATTAGTCTAAAAAGTTCAGAGATAGTACTTTTAAGAACAGCATAGGGATACAAATTTAGTGAATTTCTTTTATAGGCATTCTAACTGTACCATAACCCTCAGGGTCACTTGTATTATTTTTCTTCCAGGACATGAAACTAATTTTAATGATTCAATGTGGCAGGAATTTCATCTTTAGGGAAAGACTGTGCTAACATAAATACTTTTGCATTAAAGGACACTACAGCTGCCTCTATAATTGACTTCCTTTAAATACATAACACATATATAGTGCTAAGAGCATAGTTATGAATAAGTCATAGTTACCCCTGATTTTGGTGGGAAAAAAACTAAATGTTAATTACTGTTAGAGATATTAATGAAGCTCAAGAAATAAATAGCCATCCATTGTGTCTCTAACATTACTGCTCAGTATCTTCAACAGTATTATGTTATCTAGGAATCACTCTAAGCTCCAATTTAGAATGCTAAGTTCAGGGACTAAGGAAGTTTGGAATATTGGCAGTACTTTGGCTATATCGTAGTATATGTTTTCAGGTACTTTACAAGTATAGATAAAGGTACACATCACTTTAAAATTGCATATGTGGCACATTAACATAGTCTCTTAATTTTTGTCATATAGGAATACCTGATACTCCCTTCAGTAAGGACAGAAATGGTCATGTGAAGAGACCCATGAATGCATTTATGGTTTGGGCAAGAATCCACCGACCAGCACTAGCCAAAGCTAACCCAGCTGCCAACAATGCAGAAATCAGTGTCCAGCTCGGGTTAGAGTGGAACAAACTTAGTGAAGAACAAAAGAAACCTTATTATGATGAAGCACAAAAGATTAAAGAAAAGCACAGAGAGGAATTTCCTGGTAATCAAATGAAATGAACAAAGGCTCTTTCCAATTTCTTTTAAATTTATTTAGGTAAAGATTAAGTTAGGTTGAGATTTTCTAATCTATTTGTGAGAAAGAAAATAATGGCTAACATAATAATTATTGAATTAATACTAAGCAAATAGAATGTAGTTGTGAAATATCTGATTTCATATTTACCAGCTAATGCAAATCAGGAGACATATAGTTTTGCTATAGTTTTGGTTAAATACATATATCTACATACAAACATACATACATACCTGTAGCTATAAAGTTAACAGTAAATATCCATTGTTCTATTTTGTAATGTTCTAGACATATTAAATAATCATGGCATCAGAAAAAAACAGTTCACACTTAAAAGATAATTAAAATACAGAAATTAATATCCTGTTCCATTGTAATGTTAAGTGGTTATCAGAACATAGTCCTGTGTTTTGATTAATAGATTTATCCCTATCTCAATACAGCTTGAAATGAGTGATTCATTCTCAGCAGTAAGGCTTTGAGATAAAAGTTTTATATATATATATATATTAGATACACACACATATATGAGATATACATTCCTTGTGGCATCTATAACTTCATAGTGGAAAAAGAATTTTTCTTTTTTTTTTTTTTTTTTTTGGTTTTTCGAGACAGGGTTTCTCTGAATATCTCTGGCTGTCCTGGACTCGCTTTGTAGACCAGGCTGGCCTCGAACTCTCAAAGATCCGCCTGCCTCTGCCTCCCAAGTGCTGGGATTAAAGGCGTGCGCCACCACCACCCGGCTGGGAAAAGAATTTTTCAATATAAGCAGAAATAATTTAGGAGGCAAGATACTGAGGTATCAAGTGGATGGAATCAGTGATTTGTTTATATGACAGTGCCACACTTCTGACTTTGGAAGGAAATAGTTTATGGTTTTAGTCATTGCTAAGTCTCAGAGAGTGACTTCATAAACCAGGTGTAAAAATAGTGACTGGTTTTTAGTGACTATTACATTGTAAGCCACTGATATTGTATCGTACAGAGTGAAGAAAGAGAAGGAAATAAATAATGTCTTATGGGGTATTTTTATTCAGTTGAAAAAAGGCTTTGGGATTCATACTCAGTGACTGGTGTAGATTTGACCATGAAGTCAACTGTGTCTCTGAGTAGAAGGCATTTGACCTTCCTCTCTATTTGGGTTATAAAATTAACAGAATTAGAAGCTATGTGGATGTTAAAATGCACAGTAGAGGATTTGTTCACAGAAATAACATCATGGAGCTGGAAAAAATATACTTTTAGACAATCTATTTTTTAAACTTTAAAGTGTCCTGTATTTTTAATATGAAAAGGCCAGAGTCTGTGTGTTCATATTAAAGAGTTTCTCTTTTTCTGTAGGTTGGGTTTATCAGCCTCGTCCAGGGAAGCGAAAACGCTTTCCTCTAAGTATTTCCAATGTATTTTCTGGTACCACACAGAATATTATCTCTACAAATCCTACAACAATTTATCCTTATCGCTCACCTACCTACTCTGTGGTAATTCCAGGCCTTCAGAACACCATCACTCATCCAGTTGGTGAGTTAGTCCTATTGTACTTTATTTGTAAATACCTACACTAATGTTTTACATCTTTCAACTTTACATCTAAGTTGAAATTTAGTTTCTGTTAAACTTAGAATTTAGAACAGTAGTAAAGGAATAAAATCAAGAGGAGAGAAAATGAAACACTAAATGGGAGAAGGAGTAATAGCAGATCCATGTGGAAAACTCTGACTTTTCAAGCAAGTCAGGGTGAGTCCCTGATTAGTCATATAATGAAGGAAACTGCTGGTATAATTAAACAGGAACTAGGAATGTTTTTCACCTCCAGCATAAAAGAATGCTTTGCTAACAGGGTATGAGACATCCTCTCATGGAGCTTAGTAAGGCTGCTGATCTATTGAAGATCATTCTCTTGCTGCTCCAGAAAAGTAAAGGAAGCTATCCATTTTCTGTAACTACTTGTTTGGCTCATGTTCCTTACAGTTTAGTCTGTGGATGATAGGAATGCTAAATGAGACTCTCAAATCTTAACTACTTTTTGCATCATTGGCTTGTTCCCCAGAACATTTATATCCATCTCTTAAGGAGAGTACCATCCATTCACCATTGCATCACTTGCTTTAAGGCTGCTTTCCACAGTAAATCTGCCTGCCTGGATTCTCCTAATGATAAAGCAGGCCCTATGAATTAGGGATGGATAGATCTTGGAAAAGGGTTTATTAATATGCATTTTAAGTATTTTTAATTAAATATTTTTACTTTATGTATACAAGTGTTTTGTTTTTCTATGTGTTAAGTACAGTGAGTGTGTGTGTGTGTGTGTGTGTGTGTGTGTGTGCGCGCGTGTGCATGTGTGCGTGCATGTATATGTGTGTCGCCTGTTGCCAGTACAGATCAGAAGAAGGTGTCAGCCCCAGTGCTCTGCCATTTGGCACTGGGACCTGAACCTGGGTCTTCTGAAAGAGCAGAAAGTACTCTTAACTTCCGGCTGTCTCTCCAGCCCCCATTTTCAGTGTCTAAAACTGTGTCAATTTAACCAATGGAAGTAGCAAAGTTACACTCAGGATATCTCTGTTCAGGTGGAAGGTGTAGAAAGTTAATCTGTATCCTCGATTTTGCAATACAGTCAGGTACTGTTGCCTGTAATACTGTATTTCAAATTGGGCTTAACTATATCTTTGTTTTGGTTTTTCAGTGTTAGGTATTATTTTTTATTTTTGTATGTGCTTCTTTTTTTTGTCCCTTTCCTTCCAAGACTTTACTTGTACATTTTTAAATGCTCATGTGTCTCAGGAACAGATTTATCAATGTTCCTGTTTGAAGCAGTAGATATGTTATACAATATATCACTTTTACACCATCTGTGCAAAAATGTGGGCTGGAAGAAGACTAAAGATATCTTTTTCTGATATTGATAGGGTTTTCACATTATGATTTCGTTATTTAAGTTTGGTAGATAGAATTACAGGATGCAGTTCAGAAATATACACAACAGGAAACAAAAATGTGATGAGTCTTTGTTGGCTACTTTAAAAAATTGTTTACAATACTGTATTATTTCTTATGAGTGTCAGAGATGGTAAAGATTCATTTCCTGTATCTCAAATGATAAGCAGAAGCATTTTATAGAGATAATTTGAGAATTATTTTTGGATAAGTATCATTCATAATGAGAAGATGTATTTGTTACCATGCTGTACAGATGTGTAACTATGAAATATGTTTAGTTATTCCCATCAGTTTGGTATTATAATGCTTAGCGGTGATAGTATAACTAGGAAGTTTGGAAATTTCACTTTCTGAAGTATCCATAAAATTATTAAGATTAGTTAATAAACTTTATCATAAGTCCCTTAAAGAAGTATAGTTATTGGCTAGGCATGGTGGCCCACACCTTTAGGGAGGCAGAGACAGGAGTATCTCTGTGAGTTTGAGGCCAGCCTCAAATTCCAGGATATTCAGGGATTCATAGTAAAACCCTGTCTTGAAAAAACAAGCAAAAGAGAACCATAGTTTCAGTCTTTGCAGATACTGATTTTAATACCTTGCTTTGTTTCAACTAATTTAATGTTCTAACTATAAAATGGTAATTTTGCTTTTTTAAACATGTATTTTATTCTTGTGGAAGAAAAATTACTAAGGTAGTGAAGCATGATTTTTCTTTTACAGAAATTCTTTTCCTAGTAATTTTTGTGCATTTTGTGCATTTATGGTGGTGTGTGTATATATATAGGCAACCAACTTTTTAGATACAAAAAGTAGGTTCACTAAGCTAGTTTGCTCAAGGTCACCATTTGAATAACTAGAAGCTTTTGTTTTGTTTCTCTTGCTGTGGTAAAATATCCTTATGGGAGAAAGGGTTTGTTTTAGTTCCCAGTTCTAGGTTATAGTTCATTTCAGGGAAGTAAAGGCAGCAGGAATTTAAATAGCCAGTCACATCACATCTACCATCAAAATCAGAGAGACCAGATGGAGATATGCTGCTTGTTTTCTTGCTGCCTTGTACTCAGCTCAGCTGTCTACTCTTAACATGACCTCCTGCCTAGGGAATGATACTATCCTCAGTGGATGCATCTTCCTATATCAGTTAATATAATCTCTCTCACACACACACACACACACACACACACACAGCCAACTCAATGTGAACGATCACTGATTGGAACTCTTCCCAAGTGATTCTAGGCTGTGTGAAGTTGATATCTAAAGCTAACTATCACGGAAGTGATGTAGACTTAGCAAAATTGCCTGGCAGAAGCTTCTTCTGTCTACGTTATCTAATATGCTTTACCTAAGTATGATAATGATACCTGAAGTCTATTGTTGTCAGTTTGTAAATTTACCATTATATTATATTGATCTAGGATTCTCAAACTTCCTTCTGTAGAAATTTGGTTCAGTAATCCTAATATCTTTATTAGGAAGGATTGTGTTGAGTCTCCACTGTCTTCAGTTGCCTCTTGAAACCATTAATGTCTAAGCTCCTGGTGGGTATCGACCCCTTTGGGGTCACATATCAGAGGTCCTGTATATTAGATATTTACATTACAATTTATACCAGTAGCAGAATTACAGTTCTGAAGTAGTAACAAAATAATTTTATGGTTGGGAGTTATTACAATATAAGGGACTGTATTAAAGGGTCACAGCATTAGGAAGGTTGAAAACCACTGGTCTAAGCAGTTTCAGTGACTTCATTCTTTCTGGTGAAGAATTAATCAAGTCATATAATATTGCTTTATAGTCACTTGGTTTTTGTTAAGTCAGTTTCCTTTCAAATACCTGATTTAAAAAAGTGTGTGTGTGTGTGTGTTCTTCAGCACTCATGCATGTGTGCACATGCATGTAGGGATGTATACACACAAGCGAGTGCTAGTTGGAGGTGCCTGAGTAGACCAAAGGGGTCATACACCTCTGACGCTTGGGTTATGGCTGTGATCAACTTGACACAGGTGCTAGGAATCAGACTTTGTCCTCTACAAGAGCAGTTAAGTGCTTTTGACTGCTCAACCAGCTCTCTAGCCTCCAAATGCCCAATTTTTATTTTCACTGACTTAAAACACTTGGACATTTTTTCACACAAGATTTTGATAGGTTTCTAATAGTTTTATAATTTAGGAGTGTGTTTTTTTCTTCTTTGCTTTTAGCATTATCATGTAAACAACCACTTTTCTACAAATGTTTTATATTAGTTGTCCTTGTCAGTCTTCTCCCCTTAACCAACATTTGTGATGCAGAAAAGGAACAGAACGTCATTATTCAATTAGTGATTTAGAAATATATTATTAAATATTGTATAACAATGTTCATGGATTTTGTAGTAATCTTTCCTTTTATTTATGCTCAGTCAAGCTTCATTTTCCTGTGTACTCTATCAAACCTGCTTATTCTAATAACTAACCATTTGCACTGTACCATACTTTGCCAGAACATTTCATCTCATTAAGATATTAAATATACTTGAAAACTTCAAGTGCACCACGAATCTTCCTACCTCCACTGCCTTCTGAATGAGTTCAGTGCCACAGATGCAAGCCTGCCTGCCTGACCCCTCTACTGCCTAATTTTATCAGGAACCTGTTATGGACCACGTTGTGTTAGGGAGAATATGAATATGTTTCCATAGACTCTCTTGTTAAAGATTTCAGAATGTAGTTGTAGAGAAGATAGACACAAATAAACTAAGCTTTCTGTTCTCTTGGTCAAACTCTACAGCAGCTTCTTGTCTAGTGTTCTTTTTATGAACATTGCATTGTTTGCACTGCTTCATGTTTAATGTCACACTCTAAATCTGCTTCTAATCTCTGAAAGTGTTTATGGCATGATCATCTAAAATCTTCAGGTATATCTTACCAAATATCTTGGGTGCAACTTGTACCAGCATCCTCATTTTATATCACCATTCATATTTATACAGGCTTTGGGGTTTCTGTAGAAAATACATTTTTTTGCCTACTATTAAATATTTATATGTCACATAGATAAATTTTTCACTATTAAGTTCTCTATAGTTTGTTTGTCCAGCCTGAGATTGGTTTTGTTGATTATATAATCACTTAGTTGACAGTCTTCTACTCTCTAGAAGTCATACCTTTTCTCTGAATGTTTTAGTTATATTTGCCACCAATTTTTACATTTGTGTACCATTTAGTTTATATACTTCTTAAATAAAACAGGAATAAAGAAAACTTTATGATTCTGGTACTGTTCTAACCCAAAGGTCAGGAGGTCTGTCTTGGCGTTAAGATTCATTATAAGAAGGCGCCATGTCCATTAGAAACACAGATCTGGCTAAAAATCTTTAAAAGTTGTATCATTCTAGGCAGGAAAGAACCATTTTGACTTTGAACCTATAGCAGCTGTGGCTACAGTCAACAGGCATGAAAGGGAGGGACTTCATAGTCATATAAGGCCTCCCACCCGAAACATTAATGAGTGACGATTCTGGGTACCTACTGGTGATCCCACCAGGCTCAGATGGATGGTTTCAAGCCCATGGACACATCAGTGGGCCACAAACCAAAACTAAAAGATATAAATGTTGGGAAGGGATTTATGGGAGTTTCACAGCTGTGTGCAAAGGACATAAGAAATCATGGAGCATGAGAGTACACTGAATGCATGAAAAATGTGTGAGATTGTCAAATACCAGTTACTAAAAATCTGCTTTATTAACAACAGCAAACAAAAGTAGTGTGGTTCTTCATTGTAAGTTCTCATGAGGAGTCAGGAAGTAGCCTCACAGGGTTTCTCTTCATCTTCTTGGTCTTTTTACCTCTTTCTCTAGCCAGAAATGCACTTTTCTTAACAGTAGCCTAAATATCCTTTCCAATTCTTGGTCACTCCCTCTCTCTTCTCTTTATCCCAAGCTTCATGCTGGTTCTCCTCCTTATAACTCTATAAAGCTATCATTTTTGTAGACAAGAAGGCCTGCCCTCAGTCTCTGCCATGCAGGGGCCCCACTGTTCATCCAGGCGTACAGCAGAGACCTGCGTGCACCCATCCGCTCACTCGGCAGGTGGTCTTTTCCTCTTTGGGAACGGGCAATAGGAAACGTGCAGGAATTGTTCACAGTTGTACTGCTTTTTTTTTTAATACTTGGACTGGTTATTTGGATGTTGCAGTTTTCTCTTTTGTCTTTATATATCTGTACTTCATGTACTGATTGGACAGTTCTGTCTACTTTAACAGCAAGCTTATGTTTTACTCACATGTGGATGTTTCTGGTTGGTAAATGTCTCTTTCAAAAGATAGTTAATGGATGAAGGTGTTTTTTCTCTGTAGCTCTGACATCATTAAAACATGGCCTCCTAGGTCACTGTATTCTTGCTTTCAAAGCTGCACATGGCAGCAAGAACATGTAGGACCACATGTGAGTAGATTCATTACTCTGATGATGGATATTGCTTATACTGTATTAGGTAGCCCTTAGCCACTGCTAAATGCATGGGAGCCTAGGACGTCATTTTGTTGTGTCCTAGAAGAAGAGAAGCTAAATCACTGGGTGGCTTCTAATGGTTAGCTTCTACTACCTTAACTGTTTGAGTCATTAGAGCTCTGAGTGTTTTCTTAATCTTCTACAGCACTGGCTTATAAAAGCTTGCACGCTTTTAACCTTCTGCGCATCAACTTGAACCTCTAACATTTAAAATGTTTCTGGATAACTCTTTGTAACAGAATATACTAGTTGATATATGTCACTTACTTAATACTTGTCATTAAAGGAATGCATGATTATCACCCCAGGCCTCCTTCCTGTCTTTTCTTTTATAGAACTATCTTAGTAAAAAGAGCATTGGACAAGGTAAGTGCCCTTTCAATGACCGAAACTTGATCAGTTGTTCTGTAGAGTTCTTGTAACTTATTTTTTTCTGATAGCTAATTGCTTATGCTGGGTACAGGAAAAATAACTCAATATCAGAGGTAGATTGTCAGGTTAATGTTGAGTGTGGTAATATTTCAAGAAATAAACACTTGAGAGATTTTACAAGTTCACCTGGCCTTGTGATTGCTGCATGGCACTGTAGACGCTTTAGATCTCCTTGCAGCAGGTCAGTGTAGGAGTTTCTGCTTAGGTTTACTTGTTGCTTCAATTGGATCTTAACTTTCTTTAAAAGTTTGTGTATGTGCTCTTGTATGTGTGTATTTCTGTGTTCCTGTGCATATCTATGTAGAGAGGCCAGAAGAGGACCGTTGAATCCTTGACACTGGAGTTCTGAGTGCATGTGAGACACCTAGCCTGTTGTGCAAATGCTGGGATCTGAGTTCCGGTCCTCAGGATTGCAAAGCAAGTGCTCTAATACTGGCCCATCTCTCCAACCCCTTTGAACTATTTCTTAAATCAGGTTCTTGGCTAGATCCTGGTAATAACAAACAAATAAAAGAATTTGGCATGATGATACCTGCTGTAATCCCAGCACTCAGGAGGCAGAGGTAGGATTGGGAATCTGAGGCCCGTCAGTCTGGGCTAAAAAGATCAGGACAGCTTCATTTACACCCTCCTCCCTGTACGTCATTGGGTAGGGAACCACATTGAAATGGATAGGTGGGGCCCTTCACTCCTGAGGAGTAGAGAAGGGCATTGCCTGCCACCACTGAGAGGAAGAAGGAGAGGGAGGTCTTACCTGGATAAAGTTGAAAGATGATCTGCATTTTGGGCCTCTGAGAGCCACTTCTAACTGCAGCCTCTCTACTTGGACTCTGTTTTTGTTAATAGACAGAGTTGAATTGGAATACATTGGGTGTGACTCTAGTCCAGAGGCTTCTGTTTGTGTTTTGTCATGAAAGCTTAGTTAAGTTTAATCTGAGTGTGTTGTTTGGATAACAGCATCTCAACCAACGGTGCTGTCTTCTTTGAGAATGGAAGGATAAATCACATGACTTTTACTTACCTTTAAGAATTCCGCCCTCGGGCCAGGCGGTGGTGACGGCGGCGGTGCACGCCTTTAATCCCAGCACTTGGGAGGCAGAGGCAGGCGGATCTCTGTGAGTTCAAGGCCAGCCTGGTCTACAAAGCGAGTCCAGGACAGCCAAGGATATACAGAGAAACCCTGTCTCGAAAAAACCAAAAAAAAAAAAAAAAAAAAAGAATTCTGCCCTCACCAATTATGTCCTGCTAGGATTCTTTTCAAGTTTGTCACAAATGGCTAACCCATGATAAATCCTATTCTTTTTTAATACTTCCCACTATATTCACTTTGAATGCAGTAAAGTGAAACAATTTTCACTAAAAAGTGTCATGATTTTTAATGTTGAGAAGTATGCAAAATGAAAGAAAAGTACACACAGTGCTACTTCAAAACTTCTGTTTATATGAAAAAAATATATATTTCATGCTGACTAGGACCCAAATATTATGAAATGAACATCTAGATTTTTGTATCACCCATGTATCTTGTCCCCTTCTCCTAGATGATTATTCCTTAATAACTGTTGCCAGTAGTTTTATATTATTTCTGTCTATAAATCAACATTTTAATGAATTCATTCTTTTAATTTATCAATAGTAATTTTATTCATTTATTTGTCTATCTAAAAGATTGTTGAGGACTTGTTTTCTGTGCTAGGCAGAGCTTGGGGGTACAGTAGTGAACAAAACAGAAGGTCTCTCTTCTTATGACACTCAGGCTAGTTTGTAAAGAGAAAAATGTACAAGAAATTACAATGATTTCAGAATTGTCAGAATACTGTAAATAAAGAGGAGAACGGTTTGATAAGATATCTCTACTCTATTAGGTGAATGTGGATAGTGAATTCTCGAAGTTCCAAATTCACAGTGTGGTAGATACCAGTAGTGATCCTTACAGTGGTTAACCTCTGCTATTTTTATTTCTGAAGGTGAAGCCCCACCTGCCATCCAGTTGCCCACACCTGCAGTCCAGCGTCCAAGCCCCATCACACTTTTCCAGCCCAGCGTCTCCAGCACTGGCCCGGTGGCCGTCCCGCCTCCAAGTCTGACGCCCCGCCCATCACTCCCACCTCAGCACTTTACTGGGCCTTCCCAAACTGACATTCATAGGCTCCCTTCAGGAACCAGTCGCTCTGTGAAGAGACCCACTCCAGTCTCTCTGGAGAGCACCAGCAGGATTCCAGCTGGTGCAAGTACTGCCCACGCCAGATTTGCACCCTCACCTATCCAGACTCCCAAGGAGTATGCCAGCGTTTCCACTTGTCCCCGAAGCACTCCAATACCCCCAGCAACTCCCATTCCACATTCACACGTCTATCAGCCCCCGCCCCTTGGCCATCCGGCCACACTGTTTGGGACGCCACCTCGATTCTCGTTTCATCACCCTTACTTCCTACCTGGACCTCATTACTTCCCGTCAAGGTAAACGAACAGTTTTCTACTACTTACCTAAAAATACTCTTAATGAAGTTTCACTTTGGGAGGCATTTCTTTTTTGCTGAAAACCGGGCTTCCTCAGTCATGCTTTCTTTCAGCTTTAGAGGCTGAGAAAGAACCAAGCAGTCCACACAAATGGATGAGGGGGGGGGGCACATGAGGAGCCGGGAAGCTAGAGCTAGAGAGAATTAATCGCCATCTATTGGGGCAGCTGTTTCTCTACTCCAAACCACTCTTTCCCTGTGAGAATGTGGTTTCAGTGTTGTCAGATATGGTTTCATAGCAAACAGTTATGAGAAGCCGCATGATCCCCATTTTGGAGCTGTGTTTCGAGAACACGAATTGTGTTACATGAATTGTGTACATGAATTGTGTGGCATCTTGTAATAGCAGATCCCGACTCTGAGGTACAGGAATAGCCTTAGCATGCTTAAGAGTCTGCATTTTGAATAAGCTCCTAAGCGATGCCACTTCTGCTTGCTTATGGGCCATATTTTGAATAATAAGGGTGGAAAAGCAAAGGTTTCCAAGCCAAGAGAGGTGGAATGACTAGTTAAAAATCACACTTCCTCTCTATCCCCATATTGCCAAACCAGAGAATTTCCCATGTAAAAATTACCAGCAATGAAATTGATTGTCATAGGGAAATATCTTGGGAAAGCGAATTGGAACTACACTTTGCAAATATCCTCTACTTCTCCATTGCTGTTAAATATAAAGATACAGTTTATGTTGTTATTGATACCCATCTTTTATTGTTAAGTAGATTAAATAATAGGAAGGAATAATTTGAAAACAAGCACTTAAAATACAGGATAATACCTTTAATTAGCAATAGTAAGTGAAATGGATAAATAATAATATTGTACTTTTTAAACTTGAATTTGATTGGATTTAGGAATGCAAAAGCAGTATCTCAAATGTAAATATCAAGGTAATACTCTTTTTCAAAAAGGAAAATGAGACCTATAATTTCATACTTAAAGTCCTTTGTAATTGTTCTCTTACATATATTTCTGATGATAGGTTTTCCCAGGGAATGAGTAATATATTTATGCTTTCTTAAGTAGAAAATCTAGTATGGGTAAATGGCAAAATTAACTGATTTCCTTTTAGTTGTCCTTGTCTCTAAGTTGATAATGGAAATTTATAAAGAATATTTTCCCTAATTGCTTCAATACAATGATTGTAATGGGTATTATATATATGTATAATATGTAAAATATAATATATACTATATATATGTATAATATAATATATATTGTGTGTTATATTTTACATATTTTAACAAAATTAAATTGGTTAGGCATTTTAATGGAGTCAGTTTGTAAAACAAAGGGATACTTAGACTGCTCATACCTCTCTGAGATCTTGTCTTCCTGCCTTTGACTATTAGCCATTTCATTTTGTTTTTGTGAAACTCACTTTTCCTTCAGGCAGCATTCACTCCTCTGGTTCTTTTCTCTCTCATCCTTCCTTTGTCTCCTTGTAGCACATTTTTAAAAGATTTATTTTTATTTATGTGTATACATATATGTTTACCATGTATGTGTGGAGGCCAGGACAGAGTGTCAAAACTGGAATAACATGTGCACTGCCTGATATGGGTGCTGGGAACTTAAAATTCTGGTCCTCCGGAAGAGGAGAATGTGCTCTTAATCAGTGACCCGTCTCTTCAGCCAACTGTAGTGTATTTTTGTTTTCATACTCAGGAGAGATGGAGTCTTCATTTTGTTGTTCATTGACTACTGCAATGAAAAAATAATATGAGAGACAAATGAGGACTTATTACCATCAAACCAAGAAAGATACACTCAAATATGGTATACATATAGTTCAGAAGGCAGTTGAGAGACTTCCTGATTTAGAGAAACATAGCAATCTAATTGTAAAATTTTAGACAAAAACCAACAAACAAACAACAAAACCCCACAAGTTAAAATTCCTCTGAACAATTATTTGGTTGTAGACTTAAGAATTTGATTGAAATTATATACTCTTATTATATATATATATATGTATACTTTTATCTGAACTTTCATAAAGGAGAAACATTTATATGATGGATTTAGTTATCATAGAATACCTTCTGTAGCTACCTAGAAACACTTAATTTAAATGTGAATTATTTAATACTTAGATGAACTGATCAGAAAAGAGAATAAGTCCTTAAGAGCCAAAATGGCCAACAAGCTGAAAACTATTTACAATGGTCCTAGAGATGGTTTTCAGTGTTAGAAATGGTCTCAGTGACTGGTTGGATTTAAATGTTTGCATGAGAAGACATCCAGTCTTGAGTTTACGTATGTCTTCAAACTAAAACCTCTTCATAAACTAGAACTTCAGAAGGCCTTTCAACCTTAATAAAGAAAATAGAAAGCTTTTTATAACCAATTCAGATAAAGTATAAAGACAAATATGGTTTTGCATGGGGTTCTGTGTGATTTCTAAAGTGCATTCATTACACACTGATTTAGAATCTAAAATCTCCACATCCACTTAATGAAGACATTTTTAAATTGATAAATTCATAGGCAGTTAGTTGGAGGTTACCTGGGCAACTGTTTTAGAAGAAATCTCCCACTACTTAGGCCAGTTGGTATTTCCGAGGGGGCAGAGAAATGGTTAAAACATGAGAAAAGGAGTCATTAAGAATATGAGTTCAGTGCTAGGGGAGATGGCTCAGTCAGTTTCTATGAAATCCAGGCTGGCCTTGAATTTATGCTTCTCCTGCTCCTGCCTCCTGAGTACAAGGATTACAGGCATGTCTCACCACATCCAGCTTTGTTTTCCCTTTGAATATAGATTGCATTTCCTTGGTTTTTTTAAGTCACTTCGTTGAAAACTGTATATTGAGTAATATATTGTTACAGCTCAATAATTCTTCTCCCCTTTTTCTCCAAGCCCTGATCCTCTAGGTTTCTATCTCAGAGACCACTGTTCTTGCAATACATATATTTTTTTTATAGTTTTACTGTTTTACCTAAAGGTGAATTCAGTCCCTATTACTTTATTTCAGTTGAAATATAAGTCTTCAGTAATGATTCAAAAATTTATTATTTTTAGCTTCTTGTGGCATTTTCAATATCTCAAATTCTTGGGGTATTGTAAGTTCTATGAACTCTTATTCTCTCTCTCTCTCTCTCTCTCTCTGTGTGTGTGTGTGTGTGTGTGTGTGTGTGTGTGTGTGTGTGTGTGTGTGT
>CAJQZJ010032716.1:4617941-4651458 GCA_907164525.1 Lophiomys imhausi
TGTGTGTGTGTGTGTGTGTGTGTGTGTGTGTGTGTGTGTGTGTGTGTATACAGGTGCGCATTAGTGGGCACAAAGAATTTGTGCAGGAGTGCATATGGAGGTGAAATATCTACCTTGAGTGTCACTCTTCAGCAACCATTCTCCACAATTATTGAGGCAGGGCCTCTTGATGTGACCTGAGATTTTCCAATTGGGCTAGGCTGGCTTGCCTGTGAGTCCCAGGCATCTACCTGTCTCTGCCTCCCCAGGACTCAGGTTTTAATGCTTTACTGACTGATTCCATGTTGTTAACAGAGCCAAATCAAGCATGGATATGCACATATCTCTATGTTTTACTGACTTCCATTTCTTAGAGTGTATACCATGGAGAATTGTAACAGGGTCAGGTGGTAGTTTGTTTTTAAGCAGTTCCCACACTGCTTTGCATAGTGTCTAACCTAATTCTCCACCATCAGGGTATCTCCATCCCATTCCTACCCTTCTTACCCTATGTCCTCACCAGCATTTGCTGCTGGTGATTTACTTGATGGTAGGCATTATAATTGAAGGAAGAAGTTCTGCATGTAGTTTTTAATTTGCTTGTTTTTTTTTTGGCTTAGTTTTGCTTGAAGTATTGATTTCCACCTTTGACTCTTATTCTGTGTATATCTTTACCAGGGAGATTTGTTTCTTAGTAACTATCGTTAGATCTTGTGTTTTCCTGCCTAATCAGCTACTTAATATCTTTTGACTTGTGAGTTGAGACTATATTTAAAGTATTATTGAGAAATGTCTTCTAATTCCTGTAATCTTACTGCTTGGATTATTGTTCATTGTATTCTTTCATTTGTACTAATATTAAGAGGTTGCTGGTTTAACATGCTGGATATTATGGGTTCCCTCTTAGCTCTCCTTTGTTCATCTAGTTCTCATAAAAATTATTATTTCCTGTGTATTCATGATTGAGGCTTTCTCCTGAGTCTGGTATTCATGTAAGATCTTCTGCACTGCTGGTGGGATGGTCATAAACTGCCCTAGTGTGTGCTTGTCTTGAAATGTCTTAGTTTCTCTATATCATATTTTTATGCCATAAATTTGCTGGATATAGTAATCTATTTTTAAAATAAAGTTTACTATTTTTATGTGTATAGGTGTTTGACTTGTACCATGTGTATGTGTACCATGTGTGTGCAGTGTTCACAGAAGCCACAAGAGGGCATCAAATCCCCTAGGACTGTAGTTACAGAGCATTGTGAGCTGCTGTGTTGGTTCACTGGAAGAGTGAATGGTGATCTTAACTGACAAGCCATCTCTTCAACTCTTGCATATAGCAGTTTTGATTGGTATTTATTTTTCAGGTGTTGAAATACATCATTCCATGCTTAAGTAGTTTTTAGGATTACTTTAAAAAGATCTGATATTATGTTGGTGTGTTTGCCTTTGCAGGTGAGTTGGCAGTTTTCCCTGAAAGCTTTCAATAGTTTCTTTCTATCAGTGGTTTTCAACCTGTGGGTTTCAACACTTTTGGGGTCACATATCAGATATCCTGCATATTAGATATTTATATTATTATTCATAATAGTAGCAAAATTACAGTTATGAAGTTAGCAACAAGAATAATTTTATGGTTGGGGATCACCACAACACAAGAAACTGTATTAAAGGGTCACAGCATTAGGAAGGTTGAGAACCACTGTTCTGTCATGTCTCAGAAAGAAGTTCATTCTTAGATCATGTGAATTTGAGGTTCTAAATGTTGCTTGTGGCTGCATGTTCATTTCTCTAGATTTGGGGAATTTACTGCTCATTGAATAAATTATCTTTCTTTACTTTTTACATTAACTCCTGCTATCTCTTGATTCTTAGGTTTGGTTGGTCTCTTGATTCTCATGACTTTCTGGTCATATTCATTTATCATTTGTCTTTACAGATTTTTTTTTCCATTTCTTCTACTTGTCCTTCATTCTTAATATTATTTCTTCTGCTTATTGGACTTTGCTAGTGTTGTTTCTGCTGTATTTTTCATCTGATTCATTAAGTTTTCTCATTTACACTATTTGTATTTGTAGGAAATAGCCACAGCACTGAAAACTTCACAGGTGCAGGACCTGTCTTCATCCTTTCCAAATTCCCAAGTGATAATAATCACCCTCCTGGAGGGCTGCAGCCATGAACATCAAATATTCTGCTGAGCTTTGCTGTTTTCAGCTTCTACAGCAGCTACATGGCTCCAGAGCTTCATCTGTACACTGATAGCCTGTGCTCAGTTGAAAGGCCTGCCCCCAGAAGGATTACTCTTACCTTATGCCTTCCTCAGCAGAGCCTACAGCCCCCTGCACTTTCTGATTTTTCGGTATCTGGCCCTCCCATTCTTTTACCCTGGGAATGTGGCAAGTTATGTTTGATATTTGTAACTTGTATTAGTTCTCTATTCTCAGTTCCCAGGGTATCTCCATTTCAAACACTAGCTCCTTTTCCCTCTGCATCAGAGTGACAAAATGGAATTCCTCTGCACTGCTGACATGTTCACCATCAGAGTTACTGTATCACCAAAACCTACAACTGAATATGGAGCTGGAAGATGTTGGGGGCTTGTGCTAATAATGGAACTGCCCTTCTCTTTTTAACTGAGTTTTGCCTGGCTTGCATTTTGGATGAAAGTTTCTGTAGCAGCAGCTATTATGATACACTGTGCTACTACAGTCCCTGAGCAACAAGGCTAAATGACCAGAGACCAAAACCTTTCAAACTTAAAAATGACCCCCACTCTACCCCCCATTCTAGGCAAATGATGTCACTGAGCTACACCTTTATCCCAGCTTTCCTCTTTATAAGTTGAATTATTTCAGATATTTATTACAGTAATAGAAAGCTGACTAACTGGTAGTTAAAAGAGCACTAGATGCTGGTGAAATGGCTCAGCAAGTAGAGGTGTTTGCCACTAAGCCTGATGACCTGAGTTCAATCTGTAGGACCCACATGATGGAAGAAGATTGTCCTCTACCTCCATATATGTAGCCCATGCATGCCCCCAAACACAAAGTAAACAAATAAACAATAAACACATAATTTTAGAGGGCTATCTAGGTAGCTGCTACAATAGTGAACAAAATCAATAATAGGATCAATAAAGAGACAAACTAAAAAACACCGTTGTAAAAAAATATGGCTAATTAAATTACATTGGTTGCCATTTGTAGAAATAATTAAATTGTTTAACAGTATTTAGATTATATTTAATTAGTTTGGTGGCTAATCCTTAGCCATCCATTATAAAAGAGCACACAGACACCACATGGATTTTAACAGCCTTGGCTTGAATTGTGCAATCCTAGCCCATCTAAGATAGCTCTTAATTCTGTTACCCAAATATAACCCCATATATACATACCTCCCCCTGGACTGCCATTTTCCACGATATGCCAATGTTCCTGGCCATGTGGAATAAGGTTCTTTTTTCTAACCCATGGTGTGCATCCTCCTTCCTGCTGATCCTGGCTGGAATTTATTCTTCTTCCTGCTGCTGGCTGGAATGCTTTAATCCTCTGTCTAAAGCTCAGGCTTCCTGTTCTAATCTCAGGAAGTCCCACCTTTCTCTGTCTTTGCCCAATCTCAGGCCTCAGCATTTTATTTAACCAATCAGTCAATATAAGTAACAGACAGCAAAAAGGACCAATTAACATTTAGAATGCTTAACACTACCTCATCAATTCCCTCCTTTTGTCTAAAAAAAAGGCTAAATTTTTTAACTCATATAGTAAGAACAAATATGAAACAATTAAGAAAACCATATATAAAAGTTACACACATAATGTTTAGCTTATTTGTATCAGGCAATCTTGAAGAAGAAAAAAAATCATCTAATCATCTATCTTGGTGTGTCTAAAGTTCTGAACCTAAATAATTTCTTTCATATCCTGTACTTATAAACCTAAAGGTTTTATTTAGACTTGAAAATATCCTTTTAAATCATAAACAACTCAAGTTCAATTGAAATTTTATAACTATTATGCCTTCAACCCCATCAAAGACATCAGAAGGGATAAAGTTATTATTTGAGTGAGTAGGAAGCATAGGAGAGCAGCTTTCAAAAAGAAATATGACAGTTTGTTGCCTAGATAGTCCCAAATATCTCTTGATATCATTGGAGCATCATCTTCAGCCTTCTGGCCAAGCATTTTTCACAGACTAAATTGTTCAGCAGGAAATAAGGATTTTCCCATTCTGTCTCTGCAGAATCAGGACATCAACTTACCTGCATTTAAGCTATGGTCCGTCTTTGGACTATATATAGTGTGTTGAGAGAGCAGGAGCATTTTTGCCCAATAGGAATTATCGTCTGATGGGAGATTTCTTTTTGAGGAATTATCTCCTGATGGGAGATTTCTTTTTGATTCTCATTGTCTTCTTCCAAGTCAAATGGGAGCTGTCAGGAGCTGACTGTCTTAAGTCAAACAGTTCTTCAAATAATAAAACATCTTTAAATGCCATTTTCTGTATGCCTCTGAGGGTTTTGAAGACATCTACTATTTTATTTATAAATATATCTATCTTTGAACAAGCAAACTGTATATTTTAACCATTTACTATCTGTTTAACCTATTAAGTCTATTTTGTGATAAATTAAGACTAGTATTTGACATGACCAGAAGCTTGACTGGCCAGCAATCAACTTGTATTATCCAGACTCCTAAACAGATTGCAGTAGCAACCCATAAAAGGATCAGAAGTAAACCTATACTTTTAAATGATTTGCATAGGCACAATACCTTATATAAGTTGAAATATACATAATATGTGTCTAAATATAAAACTTTATACCAATTAATCAAATTTTAACCTAATTTTGTATCAGTATACAAAATTCTATATCAATGTATCGAAAGATAACCTTATTTTAAGAATAACAACAGTTTAAGTTTCAGAGCAGATTCAATAATCTATCCTTATATCTTATCATTTCTATATTATATAGATATATTCCCCCTCTTTCTTTTCAAGTCCTTTCCCCCTATATAAGAGAGAAAGAAGGATAGAGAAAAGAAAAAGAGATCTCTAAGTCTAACTTTCTATACCTTGCTTAACAAGACCATTTAACAATTTGTAACCATTACCCCTGAACAACATTTATAAAACATCAAATGACCAAAGACTCATCCACCCCACTTTTTGGGATTGGGACGTCGCTCTCTTAAAACTGCTTCCCGCTGTACTGGGATGCAGAAAACCTGTTTAGGGGCCCAAATAAAATGAAAAAAAAAATGGTTAAGCAAGTAAATTGTAACATTTGTTGTCCAGTCTCTATGTGCTCAGCAATTTGAATGTCCTGAGTAGTTTGTAGTTCAAAGCTGGACTTTGGGTAGGAAAGTACTGGGCTTTATTGAAGTCCTGTCTGGAACAGTCTTTGAAGCTGGACCATCTCAGCAAGCTGTTTGAATTGTTCTTGATGCAGATTTTTGAGGAAACAGTTATTGAGGCAGTCTGTGAGGCTGGATCATTTGTTACTTGTCTTATCTTCTTTGGACTCTGGTCCCATTGTTCTGAAAATATATAATTTCTCACAAGTAGCATATAGTTCTGCAATTACCAAAATGCCTGGGATGTGCAGGTTACACAAATCAATTAAGGAATATCTTCTGTTCTTTGTTTGAACAGCAGAAAGACATTTGTAAGTCTCTATTCATGCCATAAAAAGGATTGCGTGTAATAGTATTGCATATATATGCTATATATAATCTATTTTAAATTAGAAAATACAGCATAAGACTGTATGGAGTTTAAGTATTCTCTTCTACAGTTGACATACATTTATTGATTAAAACAGGTTTATTCTATGTTGTTCTGGCTTTTTGTAGATTAGGTTTGCCTCAAACTCAAAAGGAACCAATCTGTCTCTGTCTTTGTCTACCATGTTTTGGGAACAAAGGTATGCATTTACATATTTCTTCTTTCTTTTTCTCCTCTCTTTGGAGATTTAATTTCTATGTGGATATATCTATCCTTATTGTGACAGGGTTTCTCTTTGTAGCTTGGGCTGTCTTGATTTTCTCTGTATAGCTCTGTAAATTAGATTGGCCTAGAACACACAAGGAACATGATGTTTTTCCTTGTCTCCCAAGTTTTGAGATCAAGGTATGAATTTAAATAATTGAATTACCCTTATTAAACAATAACATTATTTAAACCATTTTGTATTAGTTTGAGTTCCAATTTTCCCATGGAAGCTCTATTCTTAAGGAGATTGGTGTAGAATAGCATGATATGCTATTTTATGTTATCTTTTCTTAACTGTTGGCAGTAAGAGGCATGCAGTTTTTTTTTTCTCCAGAGACAGGATTTCTTTGTGTATCCTTGTTCTGGACTCACTTTGTAGACCAGGCTGACCTTGGTGAGAAGGTCAGGGATCCATCTGTCTTTGTTTCCCAAGTGCTGGGATTAAAGGCATTCACCACCACACCCAGGAATTAATAGATCTCTTTTAGGGGCAAAATGTCTCTTGAAACCAGTTTTCCTGTGGGAGCCCCACACCTAAGGAGACTGGCTTGTGACCCTTTTCTCTTTACATAAATTTAAGATAATGTGCATTTATCCATTAGATCAGTAAGGACATTATTAACCTTAATATCAAGGGAAAAATGTGTCTTTTTTTAATTGTAGACTGTCTTTAACAAGCAGTCTTATCTTATCAGCACGGTTCCACCCTGCCTTCATTGTTTAGACCAGGCTGGTCTAGAATCCAGAGATCTGCCTGTTTCTTCCTCTAGTGTGATGGGATTAAGGGATTAAGGGTGTGTTCCCGTAACACCCTGCTCAAATATTTCACTTAAATCCCAGATTTAAGTAACTCTGTAACCCAGAGAGCAACTTTGAACTGTAATGACAATTTGAAATCTGCCCAAAATCTTCAAAAATCTCTTATGTTTTAGCAATGCCAAACCAGAAAAATATTCTTTCTACCTCCCGATATAGGAAAATCAAAGACATCTAAACAAAAATCAAGCAAAGAAACAACATTCCAAAAGCCTTGGCATGTCTAACCATGCCATCCCATGCTGCAATTAAAGTTTTGTTCATTATTCCTTGGAATCTAGTTGCAACTTTATTTCATTGGTGGATCCTTCCCAGAGAGCCCTGAGAAGTACCTCATAACATCATAGCCAGGGAGTTCTTAGCTCCACCTGCCATCAATTTTGTATTATCTATTAGGAAGGGCCTCCCTCTTTCCTTCATTATCATTGTTGGCAATTTAGGATTCCATTTGTAAATTCTTTCTTTTAAGACTACCCTAGTCTGAACTGTCTCAAAAAAGATACACAGAACCACAATTGTCAGGGTAAAAATTATTTGCATGCTAAGAGGAACAAACTCAATTGGAATACAAAAGTATTGAGGCATTATGAATTCCTCCATTTTTAATCTAGGCGATGAATTCCATTCTCAAGCTCTGTTTAGAAGGCTGCTGGATTTTTAGAATGTAAGGAGAGTTAAGCCTTAGCTCTCTGCCTTTGCTGCGAGGCATCAGCTTTTGTTAAGGTAGCTGTGCCTTTGAAATGTATTTGGGTTCAGTTCCCTGTTCTTTGGCTAGGAAACTGGCTTTTACCTGGGCCTTCTCACGCTGTAAGGATGGATTCTAATTGCCGTAGTTGGACGTCATATGTAAAAAAAATTAATTAAATTACGTTGGTTGCCATTTGTAGAAATAATTAAATTGTTTAACAGTATTTAGATTATATTTAATTAGTTTGGTGGCTAATCCTTAGCCATCCATTATAAAAGAGCACACAGACACCACATGGATTTTAACAGCCTTGGCTTGAATTGTGCAATCCTAGCCCATCTAAGCTAGCTCTTAATTCTATTACCCAAATATAACCCCATATATACATACCTCCCCCTGGACTGCCATTTTCCACGATATGCCAATGTTCCTGGCCATGTGGAATAAGGTTCTTTTTTCTAACCCATGGTGTGCATCCTCCTTCCTGCTGATCCTGGCTGGAATACCTTCTTCCTGCTGCTGGCTGGAATGCTTTAATCCTCTGTCTAAAGCTCAGGCTTCCTGTTTTAATCTCAGGAAGTCCCACCTTTCTCTGTCTTTGCCCAATCTCAGGCCTCAGCATTTTATTTAACCAATCAGTCAATATAAGTAACAGACAGAAAAGAGGACCAATTAACATTTAGAATGCTTAACATTACCCCATCACACTGTAAACCTGATAGAGCTGATAATCCACATACACAGACACTAGAACACACTTTAAAAATGTTTATTTATTACTTCAGGTTAAGTGTCCTCTTTCCACCCCTCCTAGTCCCATCCTCCCACCCTCTACCCCCTCTCCCTTCCATCCCACTTCTCTGGAGTGGAGTGTTCCTACATAACAGTCCTCTGCTCCAGTTCAGCAGTCATATGAGGGCCAAAAGGCTCCTCATATACTGGGGCCTACAAGGCAGTGCCACTAGGGCAAAGGAACACACCCTTTTCAAGTACTTTCTAGGTAAGCTCATCCTTTAGATTAGAATAAAACCTCAGTGCGTTAAAAAAGGTTGAAATCATGTGAAATTTCTTCTCTGACTACAGTGGAATGTGATTACAAAGTAGTGATAAAAGGACAATAAAAAGTGTGGAAAATGAACACCTAGTATATTGAGGAAGACATTATAAGGAATATAAAATTCTTTGGGATCAATGATAATGAAGACACAACATTCCAAAGCTTGTGGGGTATTGGGTTGAAAGCAGTGTTCATATTTTAGTTCATAGCTCTAATGGCCTACATTTAAAAAGAAAGCTCCTTAAGGCTGGGTCATAGCTCAGTTGGTTCAATGATTACCTGATGTGCACAGGACCTTGGCTTCAATCCACAGCACTGTATAAACCAGGCATGGTGGCACATGCCTGTAATGCACTTGGGAAGTCAAAGTGGGAGGATCACAGGTTCAAGGCTGTCCTCATCAATATAGGGAATTTGAGGTCAGTGTGTACTATATGAAAACAAGTCAGCAATTTGACTTTATGCTCTAAGAAATTAGAAAAAGAACAAACAAAAGTCAACACAGAAGAAAAAATAGAGATTAAAGCATACATGACTGAAATAGTATAAAAACAAAAACTGAGAACTCTGGAAAAGCACAATTGTTAAGGTGCTTAAGATATGTAAATGGCACTGTTGGTACCATCTGTCTGCTTCCTAAGTACAGACAGTGTGGGCAGGCACCTCACGCTCCTGTGATCTTGCCTCATCTGCTGTGATAACCTATGTCCCTTCAAACTAAAAGTTAAAATAAGCCTTCCTTCGCACAGATTGTTTCTTATCAGACATCTGATCACAGCAGTGAGAGAAGCAGCAAACAAATGCTGTATATGTGTGTGTTGCAACCACCCAAACCAGCTGGACAAACAGCTTAGTCTCCTTTCCTGTTGTTCTGATGAAGTATCCTTGGAACAGCAGCTTAAGGGAGAAGGGCTTACTCTTGCTCACAGCTTGGAGATGCAGTCCACCATGGCAAGGAAGTCAAAGCAGCAGGTGCTGGAAGGAGCTGATGACATTTACCCACAGTTAGGAGGCAGGACCATTAGTGGTGTGCTCGGTTCCTTTCTCCCTAGGGACAAGCCAATGTCCTATCTAGGGAATGGTACAATCCAATGTCCTATCTAGGGAATGGTGCCACCCACAGTAGCCAGGTCTTCCCACCCTGATGAATGTAATCAAGACAATCACATACAACCATGCCCAGATACCCATTTCCCTCAGGTGACTCTAGATACTGTCAAATTGACAATCACAAGAAGACATTAAAAAAAAGTAAACAGACCTTAAGAGATAAATCAACAATGTAAAACCTCCCAGCAAAGCAAAAAAAAAATCCAGGACTATGTGCCATCATTGGTAAATGCTGTGAAATTTTGAAAGAGGAATACACATCAGTCCTTTCTCAAACTTCAAAAAAAATTATAAAGGAATACTTACATTGCTAGCATTACCCTGTTACCAAAGCCAGAGTGAATCAAAATTACATACTTTATATGAATATAGGTGCAAAATTAGACTAACAAACTAAATCCAGCAGCAACGGTAAAAGAATTGTAAGCCAGAACCAAGTTGGATTTATCTCAGAAATGAATGCATGCTTCACAGCCTGAACTTGATTAGTAAAAAAGCCACAGGTAATATCTGCTGATATAGAAAAGCATTTGCTAAAATCCAGTCACTTGGGGTGAAATTTAATGCCTTAGTTCAATTTTTTTTTTTTAGATTAAGAATAGGAGGGACTTTCTCAATATTGTAAAGAAATATATAGGAATCTCACAGATAACATAATATTAATGACAGATGGAGTATTTCCCCCCTAAGACCAGGAATAAAAGACAGAATGTCCCTTTTGTCATTTCAGTTCCATATTGTACTGGATATGGAAACTACAAGCTGGATCAATTAGGCAAGAAAGAAAAGCAAAAAAGTTCCAAAATGAAAACTATTCTTATTTGATGTCATCCTATATGTAGAAAATGTTTTTTTTAATCCACAACAAAAGGGGCCAATGAGATGGTTCAGTGGGTAAAAACACTTGCCAGCAAGCCTGAGGACCTGAGTTTGACCCCTGAGATCCACATGAGGGAAGGCCATAACTGACTTCTAAAGACTGTCTTCTGACCTCCACATGAGTGGCAGTGTATACACATGGCCACACATATACATACTAAACAAGTGAAACTAAGGGCTGGAGAGTTTGCTTAGTGATTCATTCCACTTACTAGTCTTTCAGAGAACTGGAGTTTGGCTCCCAGCATGTATCACAGCCATTGGTAACTCCAATTCTAGTGGGTCTAATGCCTTTTTCTGGCCTCAGTAGGCACCAGTCAGTATATGGTGTATATACATACATACATAAAAGCAAAAAAACTGAACTGCATAAAATAAAACAAATATAACAACAATAAAAATTAAATCACAATATATACTGTAGCTGATATGCTCTGTTGTTTCAAGGTATTAAATCATTATACAAAATTCAGTGGGCAAAGTGCCACATAAAGCCAGCCACAGAAGCACACATCTGTAATGCCAACATACCTAAAGCAAAATGAGAGGAGGAGACAGAGGAATCCCTGGAAACATGTGGGCCAGATGGCCTGGTGTGCAGCAGTGAACAATAGACGCTGTGTCAAACATGGTGGAAACTAAGGACTGATACCTAAGGTTGTCCTCTGACCTCCACATATGTGCAGTGACATGCACATGCCCAAAGTCACTAACATACCACACATACACATATTTATGACACACAGATACCATACACACCAATAAATATATTAACTCAGTGTGATATAAAGAGAAAATAATTCATAGCCAGTTGGAAGACTGGTTATCAGATTCTTAACAAAACTAAACATCAGTAATCGTGTTGCTTAGTATTTACCCAGATGAGTCTTTGTCCATATAGGAATCTGCATAAAGATGTTTATAGAGACTTTATTCACAGTTTCCTTTAAAGGAAACAAGAATTCCTTCAGTAGGTGAATGGATAGACTAATATAACCAGCTAGTGGAATATCACTTACTGCTAGAAAAAAAAAATGAACTAGTAAACCATGAGACACAGAGAACTGCAAGTATACATTAATGAGTGAAAGGCCCTTCAGAAAATAGCATAGACTCTTTGCTTTTAATATATAACCTCCTAGAAAGATAAAAAGTTGCCAGTTTCCCCTTGTGTGTGAAAATGTGTCTTCGAGCATTCTCATCTTACCAGAACACCAGTCAAGATTAGATCCTACTCAACTGACAACCCCATCTGAATGCAGCCACCACTACAGGGATTCTGTTTCCAAAGTAACCTCAGATCCCCGGGCTAGAGTTTGCTAACGTAATGTTTTAAATGAGAATGTTGTAGAAATCAGAACCCACATTTATTGCTGGTGGAAATGAAAGGCTTTTCTGAAAACTGCCAATTTTCTAGAATATTAAATGTTCAATGAGTAGTGATTTCTCTCTTCTAGGTATAAATAGAGTTAAGAATATATGCAAGTTGGAGAGATGGCTCAGCAGCTAAAAGCACTGGCTGCTCTTCCTAAGGACCCGGATTCAAATCCTAGTACCCATATGGTAGTTCAGAATTGTATTGTCTGTAATGGTGGGGTAGAGTGGTACATGCCTTTAATCCCAGCACTTGGAAGGCAGAGACAGGTGTATCTCTGTGAGATCAAGGCCAGCCTGGTCTACAAAGTGAGTTCCAGGATAGCCAGGGCTACACAGAGAAACCTTGTCTCGGAAAAAAAAAAAAGAATATATGTAAGCTAGAAACTGGCCATTATGGAAGACATCTGCACAGATGTAAGTAGTCAATAGAGTTATTAGGAGTCTAAAGACTGGAATTTATGGAGAATTTTTATAATCAGCTAGATTATAGATAGTCAATTGTGAGGTTGATAGAAAGCTAAAATTTGAATAGTAAGCAGATAACTCACCATTGCCATTATAACAAATGATAGTAAACTTAGTGGCTTAAATGGGATAAATTAATTACTGTCTTACAGTTGTTGAGGTCAGAAGCTGAAATATACTTCTAGACATCTGGGGCTGATAGGACAACACATCAGAAATGTGCTAGCTAAAATCAACAGTGACAATTAGTCTCATAGTTCTGGAGTCTAGAAGTGTGGAATTAAGCTATGGACAAGTTCATTTGTGAAGATTCAGGGGGAAAACAATCCTTCTTCCTAGCTTCCTGTCAACCCTCACCTGCCCTTGAATTATAGCTGTCTCAGCATCTTATTTCTGCATGCGTGGGTGTATCTCTCCATGTCTTCTCATTGTTTTTCAGTCTTTTGTTTTGTATGGTGTGTGTATGTGTGTGTAGTGTGACCACATATGAAGGGCAGAGAACAACCTCAGGTTTGGATCTTGTCTTCTGTTTTTATCTTGTGTTTGCTATTGCTTAAGCTGGGGCAATTGACCTATGAGATTTCATGAATTCTCCTGTCTCCAGCTTTAGCTTGTTTTAGGTTCCCTAGGATTATAAGCCTTGTGCTGCTACACTGGTCTTCATGTGGGTTCTTGGGGCTTGAATTGCTCTGATGCGTCTCTGGTAAGTGCTGTACCCACTGAACCATTTCCCCAGCCTTCCTTGTATTTTACAAAATACTAATTCCTTGAAAATTTCATACCTGCATAACACCTTGTTTTTATAAGCACGCAAGTCATTATACTCATGTGCTATTCAATACAATGTCGCCTTGATGGATCTTTGGGGTTTGCATCACATCTCTGAAGACCCTATTTCCAAGTAATCATATTTTAAGGTTCCAGGTGGACATGAATATTGAAGGGACACTCTTCACCCCACTGATTGGGCTTAAAACAAAGGTGGCAGAGGCTGGTTGACTTGCTCCCCTGAGCCATTTTCCAAGCCAGTGGCTTTGTTTCCATGACTCACGGTGCTCTTTACTTCAGAGCAGAAGACTCACCAACTTTGTGCTCTGTAGGCCAGAGCAGTTCCTGGGAGGGGAAAGAATGTGCAGGGCTCTATGCTGTCATCTTGCCCTGCGCTGCCTCAGCTCCTGAGCAAAGAACAGAGTTTGATACTCCCAGTTCAGCTAGAGCTGAAGATGACCTGTGCTGCCAGCTACTGTGGCCCCTGAGGAGTTAGTGTGACCAGCACAGTGAGTACAAAGGTCCAACTTAGAGAATGTGAGGACAGAGAATGACTTTCATCACCTTCACCATGAGGATTAACTTTTTACTTTTTTGTGAGTATGTTATTTACAGTTTGTTACAGAAAATGTCATATGCAAAGAAGGTAACAGCGTAGTGTAATGTGCCTCACATGCTGGCACCCAGCTTCAGATACTGACATTTTACTCTTCTTTGTTTCTTCAGTTCCCCATACTTTGAGAGCAAGGGTGTATTTTAAAGCAAATCACAGATTTCATATTTCACATACAGTACAGTTTCATATATTTCAATCAAAATCCAAATCAAATCAAAAATTTTTACTGTTGGTGTTCAAAAAGTTTCAGATTTCAGGGCACTTCTAATTTTATCTGAAGAGAACAGAAATATTTACGTAGAAAGCCTATCAAATCTACAAAACTCTAAAGCAAAATAAGACTCAGGGCTGGAGACTGGCTCAGTGGCAAAGGCTCTTGTTACCAAGCTTGGTGATCTGAGTTCCACACCCAGGACATACATGATGGAAAGTTGTCTTGAGCTCCACACACACAAAGTAGTACATATTTTATGTACCAATAAATTTAGGTCACTAATTTTTGCAGCTATGTTTATCCAAATATGGGTCTATAGTTTTTCTGGTTTTCATACCAGGAAAAGTTGAATCTATAAAAGTGTTTGGCAGAATTCCTTCTATTTTAGTTTTTGAATAGCTTTCAGAGAATTGAAATTAGTTCTTTAAATGAACAGTACAATTCAGTAATCTATTCATTAGGTTCTGGAAGTTCCTTAAAACTTAAGGCTTCAGTCTCAGTACTCAGTACTGCTATGTTCAGTTCAGATTTTCCCTTCTCTCCTTTCCTCTTCTCCATTTATTTTTATTTTTTTGTTTTTGTTTCTCTGTGCAGCCCAGGCTGCCCTTGACTCAGGATGGATCCTAGTTGGCTCAAACATGAATCTTTCTGTCACTTCCTCCTGTGTCCTGGAGTTACAAGCAAACTAACGTTCCTGATTCCATTTATTATGAACTTCTGTCTATTATTATTATTAAATTTTAGCATCTGTCACTTTATAGAAAAGCAAGAAAGTTTTGGTGGTTTTGTTATGTGATCATGGATTTATCCATTTCTTCCTGGCTTTCTTGTTATTTCAGTATGCAATTTGTCATGATAGTTTTTATGACCCTTTGTATTTCTGTGCTGTCTGTTGCATTATTTTCTTTTTCACCTTTGGTTTTCTTTGAGATCTCTCTCTCTCTCTCTCTGTCTGTGTGTGTGTGTGTGTGTGTGTGTGTGTGTGTGTGTGTGTGTGTGGTCTAGCTCGAAATCTGTCAATATTGCTTTTCCTGTTGCTTATCTTTTCCTTTAGTTTTGATTTCTTTCCTATTTCCTTCCTTCTACTAATTTTTGGTCTTTTTTGTTGTCGCTTTTCTGAGTCCTTGAGGTGCACTACTGAATGCTGGCTTTAGTTTTTTGGCTTTAGGTTGTTTTATTTTCTGATGTATGGGGATATTACTATACATGTCTCTCTTAAGATCTGCTTTTGTTATATACACAGATTTGGGGAGGTTGTTTTAACTTACTGCCAGAAATTTTTTAGTTTTCTTTTAATTTCTCCAGTTACCCATTAGTTTATTGTTCCCTATTTTTATGTTTTCTATTCTTCTTGTTGCTATTGATTTGTAGTTTTAGCCCATTGTGCTCTGAGAAGATGTGTGATGTTATTCAGTTCTAAAACCATCAAGACTTGATTTAGGGCATAACTGCTATCTGAGTTATCCCAGAGAATGTCCATGTGCTGATGAGAAGAATGTGTTCTGATCTGTGGATGAAATGTAAATGTCTGTAAGGTTCATTTTCTCTGTGAAGTCCTCAGCCAGTACCTAGATAGCACAGAATATTCTCACTGTGTATTGACTAATAATATTATTCTAATCAAGTTAGCAGTTGCTTTTCTAATGGAGGGAATGCTTTAATAGCTATTCATTTTCACTCACATTCTTTTGGACCAGCTTTACGGTAGTTGACTTGTGACCATGACGCTAACTTGTTTCCCTGTACAGTGCAGTCATTACAATGCTGGTGTTTCCAACTATAGCACATGTCTGATATGTATCAAGATTTTAGGGTTCTTCAGTTTTCCATCATACCTTGAAATTGGATCTTGTGAATGACAGTTACTGATTGAGTTATATCTACATTAAATGAAAGCTTTCTATGGGAAATACATTTGATATCCTCTCTGACATTCCCATAGAGTACAACGGATGGAAGAACCTGATGGTGGAAAGCTATGTGAACAAAGCCATGGCAGCTAGAATGACAGTGTCTTGGAGCACATGTCTTAAATTATAAATACCTGAAGTAGAATGTTGCAGAATGGTTGTAAACCTAAAAAATTGTAAACACTGACTTATATTTGTGGTATTTAATGTTAACAAGGTACCTTGTATTTTGAGGTTTGGGAGTGGAACATCTTCAGAGAGTTTCAGACGGTAGTCTAGGACATCTGCCATACATTTGAAAGAAAAGAGAATTGTTCTTCTTTCCTTTTTCCTTCTCTCTCCTGCCCCCTTCCTCCTTCACTCCCTTTCTCCTTTCTAGTCCCAAAGATGCAAGGCAGCACCTGGCATTCCATGGGTTTTCAAATAACTGTGATCATTGTGTTGACTGTCACTAGATGGTGCTCATGCACCCAATTTCTGTGTAATTCCTCTTCTTTGAAGAGTGGAAGTTAATACTTAAAGAAAATCAGCAACTGGTTTTGAGTGACAGGATTATTAGCTTTGCCTTTAAAAAGTCAGTAGTTGGAAACAACCGAGGTGTCCCTCAACTTTGGAATAGATAAAGAAACTGTGGTACATTTACACAATGGAATACTACTCATCTATTAGAAACAAGGACATCATGAAATTTACAGGCAAATGATTGGAACCAGAAAAGATCATCCTGAGTGAGCTAACAAAGACCCAGAAAGACACACATGGTATGTACTCACTCATAAGCAGATATTAGCCATTAAGTACAGGATAACCACAGACCAAAAGAAACTAAGTAACAAGGAGGGCTGAAGGGATGATGCTTGAATCCCTTTAAGTAGAGGAAGTAAAATAGACATTGGAAATGGATGGAGAGAGGGAAATGGACGGGAACCTAACACAACTGCCATCTGAGAGGCTTTATCCAACAGATAATGAAAACAGATGTAGAGATCCACAGCCAAACATTAGGCGAAACTCAGGGAGTCTTGTGGAAGAGTTAGGGGAAGGTTCAAGAGAGCTGGAGGAGTCAAGGCCACCACAAGAAGACCTACATAGTCAATCATCTTGGATGGGGGTGGGGGGCTCATAGAAACTGAACCATCAACCAAAGAACTTGCATGGACTGGTCCTAGGCTCACTACACATATGAAGCTGATGGGCTGTTTGGTCCTTAAGTGGATCCCCTAACAATTAGAGGAGGAACTTTATCAGACTTGGTCTCTGTTTCTGTCCTCTGGACCCCATCTTCCTAGCAGAGCTGCCTTGTCAAGAGGTGGCACTTAGTCCTGATGCAATTTGATGTGCCAGAGTGGGTCGGTATGGGGTTGGGGTATGTATGGGGGAAATGGATGGGAGGAAGGGAGTGGGAGGAGGAGAGGGAGGGGGATTTCGATTGAAATGTAAAATAAACAAATTTTAAATAAAAAAATCAGTTGTAAAACTGCAAAAGTTTTTTCACCGTCTTGCCCCATGTTTTGCTTGGGAAAGCCCTTTGAAAGCATAGTGTAGCATCTGTTCTAAATATTTATATTACTTAGAATATTTTCAATATACTTTGTTATTGTGTTATTTGTAAAATTAAGCTGGAGTCTTCTGTTGCAGGGGCTTCAATGCTTAGCAGCTCTTCCTTTCAGCCCATTCCAGGAAGAACAGGGGCCACTTTACAGCTTACACTTTATATCTGCTGTTTTCACTGTCACACAGCATGTATTTATTTACATTTCCAACACTTTGTGTGGTGTGAGGTAGTATAGAGGCCAGGATGGGATTTTCTTTATTGTGGTTGTCAAAGGTAAGGCGCTAGACACTAGTAACAGGTGATAATGTTAGGGGTGGCTTCCATCCAGAAGGCTTTTGCTATTGGTTTTGGGTGGGGACGTGATAGGCAGTGGGAAGATGGCCAGGCAGGGCTTTGCAACCCCTGAAGGGAATGCAGTTAACTCACAGTCTATGAGCCAGGCATATGTGGAAAAGATCTCATCTAATGTTCATTTGCTTTTGTTTCTCTGCCACAGCACATGCCCTTATAGTCGTCCTCCTTTTGGCTATGGAAATTTTCCAAGTTCAATGCCAGAATGTCTTGGTTATTACGAAGACAGGTACCAAAAGCATGAGGCTATATTTTCAGCTTTAAATAGAGACTATCCTTTCAAAGACTACCCAGATGAGCACACACACAGTGAAGACTCTCGGAGCTGTGAGAACATGGATGGGCCCCCTTACTACAACAGCCATGGCCACAGTGGGGAAGAGTACTTGAATCCCATGCCACCATTGGACATTGGAGCCTTGGAGAATGTCTTCACAGCCCCAGCATCAGCTCCCTCTGGTGTCCAGCAAGTCAATGTCACTGACAGCGACGAGGAGAAAGAAGAAAAAGTGCTCAGGAATTTATAATTTAAAACAAATATGCACAGAAAATAAACATTTCTTAAAATATATTCTGGGTCATTTGGTGTGAGGAAAAAAAAAGCCTAGAATGTTTTGCTGAGAGTTTTCAGCCATGATTTGAGGAGTCAGAACCAAATGCCATTTATGTCTTCCTAAGTTCTCATTAGTGACCCTGGACTCCCGATGCCCCAGCATAGGGATCTTAAAAATCTAAAGTAGTTACTTTGCAAGTGAAATTTGCACCAACATGTGATAGCACTACTTTATCTTGGAACATGTGAAATAAAGAAAGCTCCCGGTGGCATGTGAGGACACACATGTGAGTATGTATCTGGCATGGCAAGTGTGATTAGCATTTTATCTCAGGGCACATTATTTTATTTTTCTGAAAAAATTTTTGGTGTTTATATAGTTATGGATGTTGTCAGTTTTTATGTAACATTTTGAGAATATTTTGATAACTTGTAGACATGGACTAGAACTCAATTGCTAAATTTAATTTACACTAATAGCCAATTATAAGCTGAAAATGTATTTTAATGACACCTGGGCAGTTCCTTCAGATATAGTCATTTCTGTTACTGAACATTTTATCATCATTTTAACTATCTTTCCCATTTGGTATACATTGTTCTGTTGTTGTTGTAACTAAATAAACGGATGAAAATGCTCCTGGTAAATGTTTTCTGTTGAGAAGAGGGCAGTGAGCACAGCGAGTGCTGGTCAGCTGGGTTGGCTTTCCCGCCACATGCAGGCATTTCTGTGTAGCAGCAGTAGAGTGGAGGAGTCCTGTTAGTTTGTGTATTAATTATGTGTCACCATCGCGACTGAATACCTGAGAAAATCAATGGGAGGGAGGGAGGAAGGAAGGAAGGGTTTGATGGTAAAGTCCATCATGGGGAATGCACGGCGATAGGAACATGAGCTGGCTGCCCATGTTCCGCCTGTGCTCAGGAAGCAGCAGATGATACCTGTGCTGAACTTGCTTCCTCTTTATCAGTCAAAGAGCCCAGCCCATGGGATGATCCCATCCACATTCAGAACATGTCACCCCATCTCAGCTAACCTGATCTAGAAACTTCCTCAGACATGCCAAGAAACTTGTTGCCGTTTCTAGATCCTGTCAGGACAACAATCAGTGTACACTGTCAATGTTTTTGACAGTTATGTGTATGCTCTAATGCTATTTTGAAAGTCTACATATGATTTAAATATTCCCCAAAGAGGATATTGGATTCACCTCTATTGAAGACCATGGAATGTACTTACAATCATATAAATTTAGCTCACAGTGAAAACCACAAAAAACACCATTTGTGATATCACAGCTTGGCAAGCATCCATTTGCGAATAAAGAAAACCCCTTCAGAATAGAGTAATGACTACCAGAGTTGAGATCATGTTAAGAGATAACTACAAGGAGGAAAGTGAATTAGTGGGATACTGCCACATATCAGTACAGTTCCCTCAGAGATCTGTGTAAATTATGTACACTGAAGTCTTCTTTCTTAAACTTTAGAGGTGTGAGCTTCCAGTTTTGTTACTAGCCTTTGTTACTAAAAGTTACTGTTAACGATGCATTTCAGCTCCCTGAAGTTGTGTGTATAATGCTTGCACTTCTATCATTTTTATTTTCAAGTTTCATGTTCTTTTTTGTGTTCATATTGTATGTGCGGTGTGCATGCGCCCATACATTCAGGCATGGAGGCCAGGGGATGGCATGGGTGACCTCTTCAACCACCCTCTCACGGAGCCTGGAGCACATTGTTTTGTTTGGTTCATCTGTCTCTGCCTCACCTAGTTCTGGCTTACAGATATGTAAGATGTGTATAGATGCACCTAGCTTTTACATAGATGCTGAGGATCTGAACTCAGGTCCTCAAGTCAGCAGAACAAACACTTTCTCCATTGAGCTATCTCCCCAGCCCCCCAAGTTTGATGTTCTTTAATTGCTCAGCACAGGTCATTTTGATGTAAAGAACACATAATGCACATATATACATGCAGGCAAAACACCAATACATAGATTATTTTTAATTAACAAAAATATATATGCCATAGACTAAGTGTGGTGGTGTACCTCTTTAATATCAACACTTAGGAGAAAGAGAACGGCATTCCTCTGTGCATTCGAAGTCAGCTAGATCTACATAGAAACTTCAAGCCAAGGCTACATACATAATATGATATTTTCTCAAAACAATTGACAAATTATGGGCTGGTGAGATGGTTTAGCAGTGAAGAGCATTGTCTGCTCTTCCAGAGGACCTGGAATTTCTTGGATGATCCAAATATCATTTTGTGCGTGAACTAAACATACTTAATGTCTGCTATTCAGTTAATGATTAGGAGAAATGTATGAAACAGGTTGACCCATTTTATCCCGTCCCATTTTAAAGGCTTCCACCATAGACCATATCTTACACACAGATGGGTTGAGGAAATCACTGTGTAAAACAGCAGAAAGGTAAAGGTTGTAGTTCACCATTTCCTAATTCCCCCTTTCCAGAAAGAAAGCCTTTCACCTCTGTCTTCTTTCACATTATTTTTTAAAGAATTGTTACTTAGTGTAGATATGTTTGTGTGTATTTTGTGTATGCCATTGTGTGACATGCCATGCTGGAGGAAGCCAGAAGAGGGTGTAGCTCATGGAGCTAGAGTTACAAGAGATTGTGAACTATCTAACATGGGGCCTGGGAACATGAACTTGGGTCCTCTGGAAGAGGAGCAAGTGCCTTTAACCACTGAGCTAATTCTCCAGCCCCTTCTATAGTTGTTCAGTAGCTAGGGCTAGGTACTATCTCTCTCTCTCTCTCTTTCTCTCTCTAACGGTTTATTTATTTTTATGTACATGAGTACTGTATTTGCATGTATGTCATCATGACAGAAGAAGACATCAGATAGAAGAGGGTATCAGATACCATTATAGATGGTTGTGAGCCACCTTGTGGTTGCTGGGAATTGAACTCAGGACCTTTGGAAGAGCAGCCAGTGCTCTTAACTGTTGAGGCATCTCTCCAGCCTGGCATAGGTATTCTCTTAATCGCCTCTTTTTCATGCTGGCACCAGAGGTCAGGAGTTCAGGTTGTTTATAGATCCACAGTGTAAGTTGGATTAGAAACCTGCTTATTTCTTTCTTAGGGAAGACCAACCACAGATAATCAGGCATGCCTACAAAATACCCATACCTGTTCACTTAAAGTTTTCAAAGCACTGACTAGAGATCTGAGGATTAAACAAACTTCTCCCCAAGGGCATCTGCTTCTCATCAGTATGGAAATTGTCAATGCTCCAAACCACAAGTAGTTTCTAACAATCTCACCATCTTGTTTGTTCTTATATTAAGTTGAATTTTGTGGAATTTGTTACAAGAATTGTCTCCTTTTCAGAGTGTATTGAAATGTCAGTAGATTTCAAATGTCACTCAAAAGTGTTCCATTCTCTATACATAACTGCCCCACGCATTTGCAAATTAAAAACCAGTTTTATTGCAATGAGATGGAAAATGGTGTCTTATAAGAGTTAGAAAGGAGAGACCAATGTTTCTCTGTGTGCTAATGAGACTGAGTTTGGTCAAACAACTTTGGAAGCTGGTGCTATGCTCCACTTTGAAGAGAGCAATGTCCGTTATCATCAGCATATCACAAATCTCAGGGTTTCACACTTAACCCTCCTTGAGACTCCTTTTTGGTTTTAACTGTACGTACTGACATCACATTTTTGGTTTTTATTTTATTTTATATAAGTACTTTATTTTTTTTTCTTCAAGTTACATCTCAACACATTTTTGGTTTTAACTGTACCTACTGACATCACATTTTGGAAAATACTGGCAAATGACAACTGGTGGCTTTGTTTTTTTGAACTTCATATGTGGTATCCACATTGGTTACCTTAAGTGTTTTGCTAAACAAAAGCAATGTCTGTATAAACTTTTTTAAAAATTGTATCTAACAGTCTTAAAAGATTAAAGAATTGAAACGTGTAATTCATTGCTGGCTATTAAACTGGCTTTTTAATGAATGATAACAGTGTATTCAAAACTTTATAAAGGCAAATGTGCTTTTTACTATCAGCCAGCTGTCAAGGCTAAAAGTCAGGGCTATGTTTTACATCTTTATGAAAAATGTATTATAGTAAATTCACTGTACAAAATGAAGGGTTTCTGAAGACATTTTCATGTACTTTGACCACATTCATACTCCACTACCCTTTCCTCCCTCTTCCCACTAATGTCTTTTCACTTCCATTTTCAGAAAATGTGGCGTTTGTCTCTGTGTCTGGCTTATTTTGCTTAACACAGTGCTTCCCCCTTATCTGCCTTCCTGAAAAGGACATACTTTCTTTTCATCTGAATAAAAGTTTGATGTGCAGTTACTGAGACAGCTCTGCTGGTCAGATGGCTTTCCTTGGAGCCTGAAGATCTGAGTTCCAGTCCCGGGTCCATGTGGCTGTGGACACAGGGCCAGAATCTGTACCTCATCTCTTATGACTCAGGCACCTGTAAACCCCAACTCTGTCTCTAGGTGCCTCTGAGAGCACAGAACGGCCCCAGCCTGTTAAAAGTGCTACTGTTGCTTATGTACAGGCAGTCTCTCTCCATCTGATCGTAGCAAACCTGTATCTTTGTAGTGGTAATCTACAATTTTTGTTCATTTATTTGTTTTTGTTTTGTATCTCTGACTGTCCTGGAACTCACTCTGTAGACCAGGCTGGCCTTGGACTTAGAGATCTGCCTGCCTCTGCCTCCCAAGCTCAGGGATTAAAGGTGTGCATTGCCACCACCTCCCCAGCTTAATCTGTAGTTCTTGATAAGCTTATTTAGCAGTTCTTACTTGCACCTACCATTGACACTGAACCATTTGAACAACATTTCAAGTTTGTTTGAAAATCCATCTAACCACATTAAAGGTTGTCTTCAGAAGACAGGAGAAAAGTCTATTGTTTCAGATCTGTCTTCAAGTTTAGTTTTTGTCTTGTGGTTTGTGTGTGTGTGTTTGTTTTTGTGCCGCTGCTTAAGGTGCCCATGAAAGCATTTCAGCTGTACTGTTTTTCTGGACCACTAGGTCCTCATGACAGGTACATCACTCAGCTATCCCATCTTGACATCGTTATGGTCATTGGGCCTACTGATGAGCTCAAGCTACCTGGCAGTTCTACCACACACTTTGTAGGAATTAAGACTTCTGAACTATCTCATGATCCATATAACTGCAGCTCCTCCCCAGAGCCCTTCTCCATTCTGGTTTGAAGAAGAAGGAAGGGAGGTAAAACCCTGCTTGTTCCTTCCTAGATGTCTTGGTCAGTTTCCATATCTATCCCATATCTAGTGTGATAGTCCAGGGTGCTAATGAACCACCTCTTGCCTGTAAAGTGTCTTCCTAAGCAAATAGGACCAAGCAGATGCTAAGGAGATAAGTAGAGTTGACCAACATGGATACAAGATTGATCTCCAGTTTTGGGCAGTACAACAAAGAGGCAGTGCTCAAGTAGACCTGGACAGAGATAAGGATGCTGATGTAAATAAAGTAAAACAACGTAATGTATAACATAATGTAAATAAAGACAGTGAAAGAGATGACTGGTTAAAGGCCCTATATCCTGGCATCCAGAGAGGAACTCTGGAGTCAGCCCTTCTAACAGTCTGGCTTTGTTTAGCTTATCAACCCTGGACAGAACAAATGTCCTAGAATCCACCCACTCCACTACAAACAAGCCTGAACAAGCCCAGCACTGTCCATCAGTCATCCGGGCATTTTGATAGTTCAGTCCTGGCCTCTGGCCAAATGTAAATCAGGACCTCCAAGACATCATGCATTAGCCACCCGTGAGGTCAGTGTCCTGACTTTTAAAAGCACAAAGGGCTGTTTAAGTGGGAAAGTCCCACTAAACCCTGCCGAAACACACAACACAGTTCACATTTGGATCATCTTTCTGAACAGTGTCTTGGTTGGGAAGGCACAGCTGTTGCCCTGGACCCCTGAATACAGCCTGCTATTCTCTGTGGAAGCTAGAACAGATTAGCATAGTTCATTTGAGATGTCACCAAGCCCTCTTGCTTTCCCTTCCTCCAAACAGCCTCTAGAGAACCCATGTTTGGTTGCCAGTGGGAGTAAGGTTGGGTATTGGTTGAATTTAACATGACTTTGGGAATAGTGTCAGCCCTATGAAGACCTGGGACCATTGACTCAAGATGGAAGTTGACTCTGTGTCATGCTGGAAATCCCAGTATTCTGTTTGGGGCTGGGTGGGGGGGTAACTTAAAAGCACACACTTCTCTGAACCAACCCCCTGATGTGGCTTTTAGAGAATTCCCCAAAATTTGAGACATGGATCAAGGACAAAACCAAGATCAGGTTTATGCCTCCAGCAGCTGTAGCTTTCAGACCGTTTTAAGGTTGAAGAATATCAACAGCTGCGGGTTTATTTCTTGGTCTTAGCTTGAGAGGCCATGGGTTTAAATACAGCTAAGCCATGGTACTGTGGTGAATTTTCTCCTTCAGTTAAAAAAAAAGAACTATTTTATGTGCATGAGTGTTTTGCCTCCATGTATGTCTGGGTACTGCATGAATGTCTGGTGACTGTAAAGGTCTGAAGAGGGGCTCAGATCCCCAGGAACTGGAGTTACAGGTGGTTGTGAGTCATCATTTGGGTGCTGGGAACTGAACCCAGGTCCTCTGCAAGAGCAACAATTGCTGTTAATCACTGAGCTATACTCAGTCCTCAATTAGTAAATTTTAAATCATGACTCAGAACTGTGGTATATGTTAGAAATGAAGTGATCTAGTACAATTTTGCCAGAACTGAATGTATGAAGTTGGTATCGCTAACACCTACTTATGACTTTCAAAGCAGAGGTGAACACTTTTGCTTAAAGAAGCTCCAGACACATAAGGCTGTAAGGAAACTTAGTTTTCTATTTTACTTATGGGAACTGTATGGGTCTCCTGTGTTGCTTCTCAGTCTTAGATCCACAGAAGACATTACTAGTGAATACTTAGTGGTTACCAGTTCTCACCTTCTATCAGACTTCCTTTCTGTTTGCAGAGGTGGCAAACAGATAGTTTCTGAGATGAAAGTAATTTGCTGTCTCTGACCTAGCCTACCTAACATATGCGTTTATAGGTGGAAAACTCAGAGTGTGGGTGAGAAGAACTTGGCCTGTGTCATACAGTCTGTAGACTTCTTAGAGCTGTCAAGTGAAAGCCTGGTGATGGCACAAGCTTTTTATCCCTGTATTTTGGAGGCAGAGGCAGGTGGATCTCTGTGAGTTCGAGGCCAGGCTGGTCTACAGAGTGAGTCCAGGACAGCCAGGACAAAGAAACCCTGTCTTGAAAAAAAGGGAGAAAAACGGAAGAAAGAAAAATAAGAAATGTCAAGTGAAAAAAAGGCACTGCAGATTCACCTACCTTCATTTTTTTTGCTTCTGCTTTTTCATATAAAAGTAATAGTCTCTATAGAAATAAAAAATAAATGAAACAAAAAAGTCCTCTCAAAAGTTACACATAGCCAGGCATGGTGGCACATGCCTTTAAGCCCAGCACTCGGGAGGCAGAGGCCAGCCTGGTCTACAAAGCGAGTCCAAGACAGCCAGGGCTGTTACACAGAGAAACCCTGTCTCGAAAAACAACAACAAAAAGGTACACATAAAACCATTGTTAAAACAAAGTCTGTAGACATTTTCTATATGTGTCTATATAGGTATCTCAGTGTCTGTGTTTTTAAATGGGAAAAATTCAGGGTTCCTTCTGAATTTTATAATATATATTATAAAATTATATTAAATATATATTTTTATATTACATTAAATATATATTTTTTATGATTTATTTTTATTGTTTCTGGTTACAATAAATTCTTTTTTTTTAAAGATTTATTTATTATGTATACAGTGTTCTGTCTGCAGGTATATCTGCAGGCCAGAAGAGGGCACCAGATTTCATTATGGATGGTTGTGAGCCACCATGTGGTTGCTGGGAATTGAACTCATGACCTCTGGAAGAGCAGCCAGTGCTCTTAACTGCTGAGCCATCTCTCCAGCCCCTACAATAAATTCTTAATAAAAACAATACTTCAGGCCATAGCCTCAGAATGAACCCACATTGTAGCTATGGTGTTGTGATCTGCTTTGTGGAAATAATCATTAGTTGTAATATCTACATACATGTAACTTCCATTGTTAGACATTTAGAATCTTTCCAATTTTTTGCTACTCTGAATAAAAACATCCAAGCTAAGTATTCCATCATGAGTTTGTTTTCTTAAGAAATTTTCAAGAGGGAATCTAGGTCAAAAGGAAAAGGTATTTCAAAAACCCTTAAGGGGCTAGATATGTAGCTATGTGGGAGACAACAAGGCCATGAGTTCAATTCTCAAAAACAACAACAACAACAACACACAAAGATAGATATTAAAAAATTGGTCCCCAACAAAGTCCAAAGCAAGGGACTAGTGTTGTGTGAAAAACAAAAAGTTATGTTCTTTTAAAAATATTTTATTTTATTTTTTAATGTTCTTTTTTTTTCTTCAAATTACATCTCAGTGGCAATCCCCTCCCTACTCCCCCCTCTTTCCCCTTAACCCCCCCATCTACTTCCTTTTTTTCTTTTAAGTTTAGGGTATATCTTCCCCCCCCAAAACAGCTCCCCCTTTCAGTCCAACAAATGGCTCTTTCTCTTGTAACAACAAATACAATACAAAACATCAGAAATAATTAGGCCACAATTATGAGAACTGTAAAGCTTAGCATATATTCCCAATGTCCATTCCATACGTATTTGGCAACTGACTTTAACATTCTATTATCCAACCATCTCCATGAGTTTAAAGTTCTATATCCAACTCAGCTTCCATCCTAACTTGCATCACAATTTTAAAAACATCTTCTTTGATCCAGAACACCCTGGATTAAACCATTGTTTAATTCCTAAACAACTCAAAATTTAACCATGAGACTCTATCTTTCTAGTCTTCAATCACATCAGAGACCTGAGAGGGATAAATATATCTGATTATACAGGAAGTGCAGAGCCTGCAGCTTCCAAAACTAAGAAATGACATACAACTGGCTGCCTGGACCGTTCCCATTTTCTCTCCATACATTACAACATCAATCTCCAGCCATTTGGCCCCATTTCTCTGACAGACATTGATTGTAGAGCAGGGGTTATGAAGGACTTGCCTACCCTGTCTTGGCAGAGCTAGGCTGTCGACTTACCTGCTTCCAAGTTTTGTCCTTTTTGGACAGAATTCTGTCTACAGTTGAAGCAAGGGATTTTTCTTGCCAAGTGACAGGCTTGCCACTAATTCAATCATCTCCAATTGGAGATTCTTCAATGCTCATCTTCTACTTGGAGTAGAATAGGGGGTGCTGTCAGGAGCTGACATGTCTCAATATTAAAAAAAAATCTTAAGTTAAGAAAACATCTTTGAATGCCATAAAACTATTTTGTTTTTAATTACATGTATAGGTGTCTGTCTTGTGTGGGGATATGTGCACATGAATGCAGGTGCCCTCAAAGGCCAGATGAGGGCGTCAGGCCTCTTGGAGCTGGAGTTTCAGGTGGTTGTGAGCTGCTTGACATGGAACAAAACTTGGGTCCTCTGTGAAAGCAGTACACACACTTTTAACTACTGGGCCATCTCTTCCGTTCCCAAAAGATGTGTTTTCAGTAGTTTCTCTAACACAAAGTCTGTTCTCTTACCCTTGTTTGCATGCTACCTGTAACAGTATTAAGTTCTCAAAGGGAAGAATGCATTTTTCATAATCCCTGTGTATTGGACACATAATAATGATGAATTAACCCCTGCTGAAAAATTTCTAAGTTGCAACACCAAGCATTGGCTTACTGGACCCACAACTGTCCATTCTGTTTGGGAAGCTCAGGGAGATTGAGGGACCTCTTAATAGAGCCACATATGGCTGGAACAGAGCTAAGTCTGACAAGAGCTTGCTGCTTACTAACTCCTTTGGCATGCTGCCACTGTGCAGTCAGTACAAATAAATGTATGTAGGTTCACTAATTGATTATTTTTCTCTAATAGAACACATAGAGGCAGCTCAGGAAGAGGGTCCATAAAAGTAGATGCAATCTTCCAGTCAGTCCCTGACTCTAATAGTCCCCAAAGAATCTTAGCAATGTTAAGGGGGTGGGGGGAGTTGAGGGTCTGACCCGAGGTAGCATTTTTATGGAGGATTTCTGCAGACTGGGAACTCTCAGAGAGAAGCTTGAATTATCCCTTGTAAAAATATAACCATCTAAGATTGTCATTGGCATTTCCTTTTTATAGAGTTTGGTGCTAAGAATAGCTCCAGACTCCTTAACCAACCTTCCAGTTTTTTAAAAGAACAGTACTTATGAGAATGAAGGCTGGTGGGGTTATTCTAGCCTGTTTCCTGTGGCTTTCCTAAAGGAGGATGTTAAAGACTCTGCCCCGACACACACACACACACACACACACACACACACACGCACGCACGCACGCACACACACGCATGCAGGCATATGCACATGCACACATACACACACACATATACCGTACTGGTCTGAGAGAACAGATTCCTAAGGGAGGAAGGTAGGGGATTGTGAGGAGGAGTGGGAAGGCTGTGAGATTAGTTGTGCTCAAGCAAGTCAGATCATTGGCCTTCAGTCCAGGCTGCTCTCTCCATTGTGCCTCCTCCTCCCAACACCCAATCCAGTACTCTGTTTCTAACAGGGCTCATGGATTGGCAAACTTTAAGAGATCAAAAAGTCCTGGCACTGTTTTGTGATTCTCCTAATGAGTTCCTGCCCTTGCCATTTTTAACTTCCATGTTTCTTCCACAGCTGTTCACCTTTCACTTCTTACTTTGGCACCATTACCTGCCATGTTCAAAGGATTTTGTCTTTTTATGTTTATTGTACTTTTCCCCAATTAACTTAGTATGTTGGTATACAAAGTAATAGATTTCATCTTGGCATCTTCTTATCTATGCCAGTATACTTTATTCTCATGTGTTTCCCATTGTCATCTCCCCAAGTCCACCCCTTGGACTGGTTTCCTTCCCCTGCTAGTTATTTCTCCAACCTTTGCTTTCTAATCACATCTATTCTAGTAGTATCTCTCTGTCTCTCCTTGTCTCTTTCTCCTCTCTCATGATGCCTTCTAGTTTCATGACCTACACACATGCAAGTGTATACACACATGGGGGCAGGGGGAAGAGAAAGAGGGAGGGAGGGAGAGAGAATTTTAGGTCTAGATTTTTACATATAAGACAAAGTACAAAATATGTGTTTCCTTAGTCTGGCTTATTTCATTTGATAGTGATTTCCAATTCTGTCCATTTTGAGAATGGCCCCAGAGGCTCATATGTTTGAATACCTGGTCCCAAGTTGGTAAAACTGTTTGAGAAGGATTGGGAGGTGTGGCCTTGTTGGAGGAGGCATGCCATTGGGGTGGCCTTTGAGGTTCAAAAGACTCACATCATTCCCACATTCCCAGTGTTCTCTCTCTGCCTCCTTTTGGATCAATATGTGAGCTCTCAGTTATTCCTATCACCATGCCTTTGCCCAGCCATCATGGACTGTCTGAAACTGAAAGCCCAATTACATACTTTCTTTTTATAAGTTGCCTTAGTCATGGTGTTTTAGCACACCAATTAACAGGTAAAGAAAATTACCTGCACATAGAGAGGCATAGTCTTAAGTCTAAACTTCACGCATAAGAGAAAATAATAAGTATTTGCCTTCTGAGTCTGGCTCATTTCCTCTAACATGATTTCAAGTTCCATCAATTTTTCACCCAATGTCATGATTTCCTTTTTCTGTACAGCATTATAATTCTACCATGTCTGGGTACCATATTTTCTTATCTAGTCATCTGTTGATGAACTCTAGGCTGGTTTCCAGGATCAGTTTTTGAGGTATAATTTACATGCATTTGCATGTTTAACATATACCCATTTTAAATGTACACACAACATTTTAGAAAACATACAGACAACTTAATAAATGTTGATGATATGCATCTGTAACTACCACAAAAATGAAGGTTTAAAACATTTCTAAGAAAATTCCTACCTTTCCAATTAGCCTCCTTCCTCACCGCAGCCCTGGGAAACCTTGGTACCTCAGTCTCCCTCTGTCATTACAGCTTGGGTTGCCTTTTCCAAAGCTCAAAGGTGATCATACAGTACGTGATGCTTTCCTTGTAGCCTCCTTTCACTCAGTGTGAAGGAAGACATCACCAGTGATGGAAATAGGGATAGCTGAATCTTTACTGCTGAAGTACGCCATGATGTGGTCAACTACCATCTGTCCAGCCATTGAGTTACAGTCAGTTCCATTTTATTACTGAAAATATAGTTACTATGCACATTTAGTCAGATGATTGGGGGAGGAGGCATATGCATTCATATCTTATGGGCCGATACCTAGGCATTGAGTTAATTGCCTGGATTATAGGGTAAGTGATAACAAAGTGCCAGACCGCTTTTCCAATGTGTATCATTCCAAGTGCTACAGAACAGTTTCTCATAACATTTTAATGATGTTTCCCTGGTAACTATTCATGCTGAACACCTTTTCCTGTAGTGTTCAAACCTTTTGACTGGTTTTGGAGCTGCCTTCTTTTCATCCAATCCAATTGCCCCTTATATGTTTGGAACAAGACTGCCTTTCCATCGCAAACATTTCATTCAACTGTGGCTCCCTCATGGTGTTTATGTACATTGGTCTTTTGACTACATGTATGTCTTTGTGAGGATTTCAGATCTCCTGAAACAGGAGGTACAAACAGTCGTGAGGTGCCATGTGGTTGCTGGGAATTGAACCTGAGTCCTCTGGAAGAGCAGCCAGTGTTCTTATCTGCTGAGCCATCTCTCCAGCCCTCCCCATGGTGTTTAATGACATTTTTCATAGTAAAGGCATTCTTTTTATTTTGACGAAGTATGGCATCAGTTTTCTCTCTTATGGTTTATGGTTCCCTATCTGTGCATGAAGGCTTTGCTTACCTCAGGTTGTGAATTTCTCTTGTGATTTCTCAGCAGCTAAAACAGAAATTTTAGCCTAGTGCTGTGGATCCAACCCTAAGGACAGCCGCAGTCAAAGCTTTGCTTCAGCACTTGGCATGGCCAGCCCTCCATAACTAGGTCTCATCCTTCCCAATTTGAACACTACATCAGTGATATTTACAAAGCTATTCCCATTCACGGAGCACCTCCAACTGTGCTATTGGATATGATCTTACTGTATTCACCCACCTAAGCTGTAAGATCAGGCATGCAAAACAGCCAGCCGTTCTTACACTTGATCTACACTCAGGAGATGCAGACCCTCTTGGAGGCAGAGTTTGTGCTTTGCTCTTCCTCGCATTTCCTCTCAGTACCCAGAACACCTGCGCTGTACACATTGGCTTCATTTAGTCAGCTAAGAATTTACATTAAACATTAGTCATATTTCTACTCTTTCCTTTTCCTCCACAGAAGTCTCTCTGGTCCTGAGAGAGTTGTACAGTGGCACCTGGTGCCTGGCTTTCTTCTAAACTCCCTGTTTCCCACACCTTCGGAGCCGTCGTGTCCCAAATCATATTCATCAGCACTTCTGAGCCAAAGATATTTGGGGAAAGCAGAAAACTCAAACAAAAACAAAAGCCAGGAGAAGTTCAAACTAACTCATGGTGGAGGTGGGGTGGGGGGAGCAGTGTTTACTGAAAAGCTGTGGGGGAGGAGGTTTCACACTGTGAAAGGTGGTGATACAACTGAGGTTGGTAGAGGACATAATTAGGACCAGGGTGCTTGTGGAGAGTTTCATATGCTAATGACATTTGAAATGAAGTCTGGATGCTTTTGGAAAGGAACTAGGATGAAAACAGTCTTCTCTAGTGGATGGAGACATGGTACTTATGGGAGGATCCAGCTTGCTCTTCCCAGCTGTACTGTGCTCATAAATTTGATCTTAGAGTTCTTTGTGTTGCATTAGACCAGGTCTGTCGGTATGTTCACCATCACCACCTCCCCTGCTGTCCCTGGAACACTCGGGATGCTCCGTGGGCAGTGATGGATTCCTCTCACATTATTTTCTTTTTTTTAAAGATGTATTTATGTTTATTTTATATACATTGGTGTTCTGCCTGCTTGCATGTGTGTGTGATGGTGTCAGATCCCCTGGAAATGGAGCTACAGATACTTGTAAGCTACCATGTGGGTGCTGGGAATTGAACCCATGTGCTCTGGAAGAGTAACCACCGCTCCTAACCACTGAGCCATCTCTCTAGCCACCCACATTATTTTCTAATCCTGAAAACTCCTTTGAAATTTTATAGCTGAGAAAGTCAGGGGCCAGAGAGGTGTGTGTTTTTGACCACAGTAATTACTCAAAAGGCACGAGAGAGCGATAGGAATCCAACTCGTTTCCCTGGTTCTAATTTTCCTTAATGTAAAACCTCTCTCAATCACAGTGCTAAGTCTGTTTGCTAATTGAAAAGGCATCCACGTGCCCAGCGTTGAAATTTTCCCCCCAGATGCTTCCATTACACTATAAATGCCATCGTGAAATGAAGATCATTAACGATGACTTCATCCATTGTAAATGAGTCTGGTTTTTTGAAAAAGACAGAAAATCTTTTTTCTCTTCTTTATAAGCTCTACTGTAAATGGGACCTTTAGCCTTGAACCTTCCAAAAACGCTGACATTGGGAAGATGTCTTTGCTCAGCCTTGGTCTGTATCAGTTCATCTTCAGGCAAATTGTTCTTGCTTTGTTTTCCTTGGCTTTGCTTCAGAGTTAGAGATCTTTGGGTATAGAGTGCAGAGGAAGGGCTGTGTGCTTGCCACTGATCACTATGCTTCAGGACTGAGAAGGTAATAATGGGCTGCAGTGATTTCTGAGGCCCCTGCGTGGTCCAGATGCCCCTTCAAGGTGATCACAGCACTGGCTTTTCTCTCTGTGCTTTCTGCTATTCTTAGTTGTAAAGCCTTGTCTCCACTAAGGGAAAAGCGCTCAGTGTATGCATTTGCTCTCTCTTTTGAGTTGGAATTTTTTTCTTGATCTGTCAGAAAAAGCCCCCTGATTTCTAGTCTCTGAATCATGGTCCCCATAGGGCTGCAAAATTACTCATCCTATAAAGAGATGTGGGGCTATGAAAAACAGCCCTGGCCCCCAGGAAGTGGCATGACTCATGTAAGTGCCATGTTTAATATTGCATTAGATGACAACTTGACCTCCTCTTCCTCTGCCCCC